>CM034004.1:24222062-24489466 GCA_019603395.1 Cyrtorhinus lividipennis
AATTCACCCCATACTGTGTCCATTTGTCTGTTCAGGCGGACCTGCGCGTTGCAGAGCCGACATCCTACGAGTCAGAGGACGAAACGATGGGAAGACGGAAAATCGGGGCGATTGAAGAGAGGAACGCCCACCTATTCGAAGCAAGATATCCGTGAACAGTACTGCATCAACGACCGGCAACTTTTGGGACTTGAAGACACCACTTCCGGCCTTTTCGGATGCCTCTCGTCCTACCAGGTAAGTCATTTCTCAACTGTTTCCAATCATCTCGGCGGTTGAAAGGTATTTCTTCCGGTCGAGAAAGGACCTGTTTCGCTCGGGGAGAGTTTGTAGTTTTGACGTTTGGTTCTTCCCCGCAGAAGAGCAGCTCTTTCGCAACAGCGTGAACAAGTGTAACTTACAACCCCTTCGGACGATCGTTCAGTGCCTCCAAGTTTAGCTGGTAACCGCGATGCAAAACTTTGTTATTATTATCTGCCTTCCTCGTCGTAGCCGTCATGAACTGAACAATAAATCACTGGTGGTCCTACGCGCTCTTTCTTCCCATCAAAATCACGATCTCTACTGTCAAACTTTTACGTTCGAAAACCTGTAAACAACCGCCTCAACATACCTACTTTGTATTTAATGCGTTTGTGTCTTGTAAACAGTGTGTCTCACGAGCTGCCCCCCTCCTAAATTTGTTCAAATGGGAGTAAACGTAAACAGATTTTTAGTCAAATTAACATTTTTTTTTAAAGAGAATCCCAATTTTTTATAGCAGCTTCGAATTCTGCCCATTATTTCATGAAAATTTGAGGATTAAATTTCGAGGTTGGGTTAAAAAATAGAAAAAAGTGTTTTTTTTTTTTCTAGCCAACGAACTAATGAAATGAGATGTGCAAACACGCGCTAAAAAGATGATTGTTTACATGAAATGAATGAATGTCGGTCATTTACAGGGGGCTGCTTCGTTTAAACTAACTGCAGCCTCAATAAATCTGTAGAAACTGTAGGAAGCTGAATAATTTGTAGTAATTAAACTATTTAGTAAAATATTAATCTATTTAATTAGATTGTAACGCCAAGTAAATATTTCGAAGAAAAATTACTCCTGTGAATGATAACCGCACCATTGCAGCCGTATCTTACGACAAATTAGCGAAATATCTACGAAGTAGTCCATGATTGTTCAGGGCATTGTGGTTACAATTTGACGACAAAGTTTCAACCACAAATGGAAATTTACGAATGTAACGTACCTTTCAGGTAATTGGTAGACCATACCGGTTTCCATTAGTATGATTAGAAGGGCCCGCTATCGTTGAAGTATTAACCATCGCTAACTGAATTTCCTTCTAGGGTGATTCACACTTTGTTCCTGACATTAGTTCAATATCACTATGTTGCTGTTAAAATTAGGATAAACAATTCTTCCTCTCAACAACTGCATGGTTAATACACCCATTCTCGGTTAAAAAAAATAAATAAATAAATAAGTGCAAAGTCATTCACATTGGTTGGTTTTTCCTCGAATAAGCGCATGGAGACTCATTCAATTTAGTGGAAAACGATACCCCACACGCCTAGGTACCAAACATCTCAAAAATCCATTTTTCGAAATACAATTTTTTGACCACTATTCCACCCAAATTTGGTCCAATCGGACTGAAAAGTTTCGAGGACCATTTAGAGCCGGAAACGGGCCCTGATCAAAATTTCAGATTTTTAGACATTTTCCTACTACCACTACTGCGTGGACGGCGGACGGACTTTTGCTAATTTTGATCTAGACATCTTGAAACGTCCAGAAAATACATTTTGGGCCGAATCGGAGAGGTTAACTTTTTGTATGAAAACATAAGTAGGTAATAAAGGCTCGCTGTGTCCAAAGCATCTTGTAAAATAACACCTCATACGCCGAGGATCGTCCTCTATTTAGGTATTTTAATATTAAAATTCCAATGAGGTGGGATGGAGCATAACGTGAATGTTAGATTCTTTCGGCAGTACCTAAGAAATTTGATTTCGCTTCAAATTATAAAGAGAATGGCGTTACCAGTCCAAAACACAAGACGTAAACTGTCAAATTTTGGGATCAATCGGAGTGGTTGGCCTCTGGCATGATGTTATCAGTGACGACCCGAATTGTCATTGTTCTTGTTCAGAGATAACGCGTCGTGATTTCACAGGAACTCAGTTAATGACTTTATTGTATCCTGTTCGCCACATTATCTTTGGTTATTGCCATTATTGTTCCTTCGTTTACAGGACTCATCGTGCAGTTCTCGCAGCCCGAGCCTTCTGACGGTATGCGTGCGACGTCGCATCCCGTCGGACGAAAATTTGGCAGAACTGGTGCGTCGTCCGATGGCCGAGTATGCTCCGTTCCCACGTTGGATTCCACCATACCCGATGCACGCTTACCACTCACCAGCTCACACCATGAAGCCCTGCTACCACGACCACTACCCTCCCTTTTACCCAGATGACGACGAGCCCGCTTGCAGGATGGTAAGCCGAATTTCCAATAAATTCAACAGGAAAATTCATTTCTTGGTCTGTCAGGCAATTGCACCAACATTTACAGTGTGGGGAATTGGTTTAAAGGCCAAGGAATCTGCCAGTGGTAGGGGTAGGATGATGGGAGACATCCCATAGTGACCGTCACCTAACCTTGTTTTTAGTCCCCTGACGACTCGTGTAAATCGCTATCCGAAAATGCTGAACCAAATCCCTTCAGCTTCAACTCTTATCAGTAGGCGAGGCTACTTATATCTGTCTGGACTGTAAACAAACAGAATGTTTGCTGCTGGGCAGCCAAGAAGCAAAGACAAGTCTACCAGAATCCTCTCCACTCTCCAAGAGTGACAGTGTGGAGTGCAGTTCCCTCTTTGGGCCTAATTCCTTTGCAGATGGTGGCTAAACCGCCACAGTGAATGCACACGTTATTTTTCAATGTTGGAAACCTTCTATGAACCCAAACAGGAAGGAATAAGTGAGGAAACTAATTTGATAGACCCCTAGTTTTAACAGGACGGGGTGACAACATGTACAGCTCTTGTTTTATTAGACAAACTGGGGAAAATGGTCTCCCTCAGGGGTGATGTGGGGTGACCAGCGCGCTCACCCGATTTTTAGCATTTTGAGGGCTAAAAAACAACATAATGAATGATGTTTCAGCTGGTTTTCAGGAGAACCTGTTCTGCATGGCAGCTTTTACAGGAGTCATGAAGACTCACGTCCAATGCAACAAAGCGTTTTGATAACACATTTTGTCTCACTTAACAGCGTTCTTCATAATCAGTGTTGCTCATCTTCAAATAACAAATCTTTCCAGTGTTGCAAACCAAAGAAGGACAGCAGCGCTAGAATCAGCTTGAAGTGCTGAATTCCATGCATAAGCTCAAATCCCTCGATTTGTGACTTTTCCTGTGAGATTACCTCACACCCTGCACGACCTCAATATAAAAATCAGGAAGGAAATCCCCTGAAAAACAGTCGAATTTTTCCATAAGTGCATCCACCAGTGCCGCTGCTGATAGTCGCAATCTCGGTGAAATGGGATTATCTGCTTATTCGAATAAACTAAGGTTCTTTTTCCATGTTCAATAGTCCACACCTTGTATGTGCCAACATTGATCTTCTCAGTACCTATTGTTTTGTTATCATTTGGTTATCTTTCCTACGTGACGTAGGTATACTGTTCCTTCACTAGCGAACTCAATTTAATTTTACTCTCCTTTTTAACTTTTTTGGAGCCAATATTTTGAGGTTAATAAGTCCATAAAACAGTATGCAAACATTAGGCTGTTTCCACTGAGTCAAAGAAAGACTCAAGACATCCCACAATAACTTTCATCTTCGTTTTCTCTTTCGCTTTTTTGAATTTCAATTGATAAAATCAACAAAATTCTAGCTGTCTCAGCTCCAGGGGAGGAAAAAGCGGAAGTTCTGATTCAACAAAAGGCAGCGGAACGAAGAACACAGATATTCTGTCACTTTCTTTCTCCTGAAGTCCCTTTGTCACCAATATAATTGCCGAAGTTTCCGAATGCGAAAACAGCTTTCACAGTTCGTGAATGTTTTGATCATTAATTTTCTTTCCGTCGAACTGCTGATAGAAGGAAGTTGATCAGGGAGGGGAGAAAAACTGGGATCCATATAAATTGAGGGGGGTTGGAAATAATTAGGAAATCGCCAGTGGTTGAATGATGGCAATTTTAGAGAGAAGGATTTTTAATATACTGGGTTTGCCTTGTGCTCAGTGTGGCATAGCCATATTGCGTTCGTTGACTTTGTAAAGGGGTCCGAAGCCCACACAATAGGTCAGGCCTAGCCATCTAGCAGCCCATTGCCTTTGTTGACTCAGGGAGGGCCAATTAAAAGCGAGATAGCCAAACCAATCATCCCTCCTCTCACATCACCGATCCCCAGAATACAGGATTCCTCCGAGGAAGGGTGGCAAACAGCGGTAAGGGTGAGAAAACCACCCTTGCTCACAATACCGCCCTAGACAGCCACAACGTGAACCGATTTCTACTACTCTGCCCCCTGTTTAGTTACAGAACTTGGCATGTTAATTATATAATCTAATATGATATAATATTAACATAATCCTGGAGTCATCTTGAAAGGACTAGAAATATCTATTGAAAGTTTGGTTCAGCTCAAATCACGCTGATGCTGCTGGTCATTGCGAATCCAACTGCGAAACATTACGTTTTTACAAGATAAATGAGTTAGAAGTATTGATGATTATTAACTAGGTATATAACATTGATTAGATATATAGGGGAAATCATGAAACTTCAGGGTACAAGTTACAGACACCCATGGGTCCAGTTACATACACCCTCTGTGTAACACTAGTCCCACACCTCAGAGTACCAAAATTCATATCCAGATAGGTTTTTTAGGATAATCCTATCAATTGGGGGGTGTATGTTGAAAGAAACAGGTGGTCATTTAGGATCAGTATCATACACCCTCAAAAACCGCCTAAGAGACACACGTTAGATGGAAAATCTTGTCAAAATCGAAATCTACGGGTCAAGACACGTATGGGAACATAAATAACATCAGGAAAACTAATTATCTCAGAGAAGTATTACGAAATTAATAAACACACCTCCTTAAGACAACACGTTAGCTGGCGGCCATGCTGGTGGCCGTAAATCGGCTGAAGGGCGCACAGGTAATAGTCGAAGGGTTGCCAACATATGCGCAATGAAACTTCCCTGTTCTGATTCTGGGGAACACCACCAGAGGACTCGCTTTGTGAAACTCAAGAAACGAAGACCGAGTAATCCTGCCCAGAAGCTTATTTTTCAAATTCTAAATACTGTCCATAACTGGGTTTTTCACCCTAATGTCAGGGGGTCGTTAAATTGGGACTAACTGTATGGGCCTAAAGAATGAGGGTTTCGATATATCTGGTATATAGGCGTGTAAGGTATCATTTTCGACTATATTTTGGACGCTGGATCCAATGAAATGGGTCCCGGAACGATTGACGCCCTCTGGATGAGGTTCTGGGTGAAAATGGGTACCTATCTACCCATTTTGAATGTGTGTTTTCGATATTTCTCGTACTTAGGCGTGTGGGGTATCATTTTCCACTAAATTTTGGTCGCTGAATTAGTGATGGGCGATACAGGCCGGTGTATCGATACAACGTATCGATACGTATAGAAATTGAATGTATCGATATGGGTGTATCGATACGGCATAGTGTATCGATGTTTCTTCGTATCGATACAATTTAAGAAATTTATCAGTATTGATTATTTATATCGATATATTATTATATCGATACATCGAAACCAAAAGCTAATAGCCAAACAATAACAAATTAACCTTAACTACTAATTTTATATTAATCGAAATAAATATATAATTTTTTAAACGTTAACTAACCTTTTTTCAATGTGGAACTCTCTTACATCTTTGAATGTCCAAATTAACTGAATCATGAAACAAGCTATAGAGAGAGACTTATCTATACGATATTAGTATTGATACTGATACAGCGGGAAAAAAATATGGGGTGTAACTGGTTGACCAACCTATTATGTTGACGGACCTAGTATGTTGACCGTCCTACGGGATTGACCGACCTTGTAAACAAAGCGATTTTAGCGCACCTTATAGACTTTTCCCCAGCTTTTTCTCTCTACAATTCTGCTTGACTTCTATTAAACCACATTCTCAAGCAAAGAGAATCGGTATAACGATACGGGGAGTCCGTGTATCGATACAGCCGTATCGATACACCCGCTTGTATCGATACGAAATACCGATATTTTTTCCGCTGTATCGATATTTGTATCGATACGTATCGATACGCACATCACTACGCTGAATCCAATTAAATAAATCCCGAAATGATTGGCGCCCTCTGGATGAGGTTATCAGTCAAAATGGGTACCTATCTACCCATTTTGAATGTCTGTTTTCGAGATCTCTGGTACCTAGGTGTGTGTGGTATCATTTTCCACTAAACTTTGGACGCTGAATCGATTGGATGGAGATACCCGCCTCACTCACTTCTTCCCTTTTTCCCCAAGTTGAAGAAATGAGTCTCTATGCAACTAGTCTGAGGAATAACAGACCCCTGTGAAAGAATTTGCAGCTCCCCCCCCCCCCCCCCCCCCCCCCCCCCCTTCTTTTTTTCCTGGGAACAGACTTCTTGAACTTCAGCATTCTTTTGATTTTCAGGTTGCCTTGCCTCATTTGATAACACACTTAGCTGTTATTAACATTTACAAATTTATTGAAACTAGCATAGTATTCGCTTTCCACTTGTAAGCGTTAACTTCGTTGTAATTGGAAATCCTCACCTCGTTTCGTACCTTCTTCGTTGCTCAAATCATTTAAATACAAAGTTTTAAGTGGAAATCTGAGACGCCAAGTTGGAGATAACCCTTGCTCTAATAGAGGAAAACGAATTATCCTTTCTCCGGAGAAGTTGTTTTCGCTGGATTCCGTAACTTATACGTAATTGAAAAGTTCAACTTGAGTGGATTTATTATTGAATGAGTAAGAAGAGGATATTTATCACCCCATTTATCTATGTTTTGCCTGTCGTTGCAAACTTCATTGAATAGTAAATTGTTCGAAGGATGGATGAAATTTCCAATTCTTACTCATTTTTGACTAATTATTAATTATTTTTCCAGACATTCTCAGTCTGAATGAGTCTATTTGCTGTTTGTTTACGTAGATAAATATGTTTTCAGCATGTTTGCAACCAAGAAAGGCCTAGACCGCTGAGAGACTTTGACGCCTATCCACCGAGGAGATTTTTGAGCTACAGCTCGGAATATTTAATTGGAAGGCATGAGCCGTGTCCAGCTCACCCCCACATACTGCCACCACCCCCGCCACCCCCTTCGGTACCGACTTCTATCACTCACAGGTCAGTATTTGATAGTAATAAGTGAATATGTTGGCTGTGATCAGCTTTAAATAAATTGTACTAAATTGTATTCTGACATGACATGAGTGGGTTTGCCTCCAAAACCACCTGTAGCTATTGCATTCGATTTCGTTGCATATTTTTTCGCGACCAGTAGAAATGGCAATTATTCCCAAATTTGGCAAAAAAATGGAGTTTGAAACTCCATTTCAAAATACAGGGTGTCTCACGTGTAGTTTACCCCCTCTCCGTTCTAATTATCGTTTGAATGGGAGTAAACTAATAATTTTTCTGTTGAATTTTCAAATTTATATGCAAGGATCTCAAAAATCATCGCTCGCAACGGTAACACCTGCGCAGGTGGCAATAACTTTCTTATTCTAAATAGGAACTCCAATTTTTGCAAGTTCGAATTCTACTCATAATTTCATGACAATTTGATCCCTCAAACTATTTTGTTGATTGCGCGCAACTGGCTCAGCGAGCACGCAATGTTGCGCAACCCCAAAATTGTCAAAAAGTGGATGATGGAAACTCCAAAGTGTGACACATGAATTTTCATCGTTTTTTAACGCTGATTCGTGCGATGCTATCCGTTTCTTGATTTGACTCAATTTTTGCTGAATAAATACCAACATTTGTTTATTTTGCACATAAAATTTTATAAATTGCAGGGTTTTTTTTCTGATTACTAGAGAAAATATCTGAAAACGGGCACCTAAAATTAGGAAAAAAGGACACGAAATGAACGCATTTTGATTATCATTTCACAAAAATTGAGTCGTATCAAGAAACAAACAGCATTACGTCAATCAGAGTTAAAAAACAATAGAAATTCATGTGACACACGTTAAAGTTCACCATCATCCACTATTTGACAATTTTGGGGTTGCGCAACTTTGCTTGCTTGCTGAACCGGTTATGCGCATTAAGGGCTCAAATTTTCATTGAATGTTGAATAGAATCCGAATATGCAATAAAATTGGGGTTCCCATTCAAAATAAGAAATTTAGAGTGACTTACGCAAGATTGCGCAGTTGCTTGGGGTGTGCAAACACGATTTTAGGGATTTGTGGCAATTGAGATACCCACTTATATTTCTGGCGATGAAGCCCATATTGGTTTAAGGGTTTATACACGCGAACAAATTTGAACGGAGAGGGGATAAGAAAATAGAATGGAAATAATTGTGAATGTCGCAATATTGACACCTTTTGCATTTTCTTTTCGTGAAAAACGCCATCTAATCAAGGCATTTCATCTACAAAACTGTATTAAAAACAATTAGTTTTCTTAATGAATGACAGTAGAATGAATTTTTATTCATTTTTCATATTTTTAAAGAATAAATTGGAATGGGTACTTAATGAAAAATAGCGAGATGGAGGTAGCGAGTTGTTGTTTCATAAAGAAAGATTGAGGTAAGTACCAAGAAGTTGGATATGAAGCGGATATTTTCTCGGTATTTCCTTAGTTTTAGAGCCCTATGGAAATGATTCATTGGGTTTCAGCTTTGACCGACGTTATTACACTCCGTAATACCCAAGTTACGATGAAAGTGAGTTGAGACGTTCAGTGATAAAATAGTTTTCATCCCCACAGAGCCGGGACTTTGCCAAGAAAGAAGACAAGTGTTAGACGAAGCAAAGATCTGGAGGATCTGAGTCGAATGTAAGCGAGCGTTTAATTTTACCTTTTGTAAAATAATGCGCTTTTCCCTCACAGTACTCTTCCTCACACAAGTACATAACTATTTCTATATAACATACTACACGCCGTGAAGATGCGTTTGAAGCATCTTCGAGTAGGTCGGGCATTTGTTGGGTTCGTGAATTCAAATCCCCAGTTGTGGGAGAAAGAGTATTTCGTCGAGTTTCGTTTGATGTTGGATCGCAAGAAACGTGAACATGAGCCTCAGTTACTTCCATCAACGGCTCCACGAAGGTGTACCTACAAACTCGCACTGTATCATCGTTGGATTCTCTTTGAACCATTTTCTACCTATCCGCTTTTGCCTCGAGTTCGTGGAAAAGTTATCAAATACGAGGGCTGTTTGAAGAGTATGGCGCATTGGGCTATGAAATATAATATACATTTTCAATATAATTTTGGTTAGTTATTCCTTGAATGATCAACCTGTTTTCATGGAGAAAGCCCAAAAGAGCATATGGCGCAACTCTGATCCGGAAAGAACCTCATACATGCAGAGAGAGCATTTGGTATTTGCTTAGGGTCGCTTCAAACCAGGGTGGCCACTTTCAATGAGCAGGCTTGAGTGAGCCTGCCCCCTGCTTCCTTGATGAATTTTTGAAACCTAACCACATTCTTCTAAACCTATCCATTGCTTCAACCACTTTCTTGTTGCCTCTAGTTCTCTTGTTCTCTTTTAATCTCCCAATCTCTTCTGTTCTCTCGATCTCCTTCATTCTCACTGAGTAAAAAACAAAAATTCAACCCTTCTTATACTTCTGGAAAACAAATACTTTTGAATGCTGCGGAAGGATATCACGCCATAAAAAACTACCTTTGTAAGGAAACAAGGTTTCTGTGTCATCCACAGTACACCCCAAGTGTCAGTGAAGAGGAAGAAACAACAATATTGTGCTATGAAAACAAGTGGGCAGGACGTTTTTTGCGTGGGCAGGTGAGGAAATCTTTTGGTGAGGAGGGTAATTTTGAGATATTTAGGTCTTATTCGATCTCGTGGCTAGATACTCTTTGAAAAACCCCTGCCGAGTTATGTGCGACTCCAACACACTAGATCCTCACCGCCCTTGTTCTACAGAGCTCAGCCTGGGACTGTTCAGCAGATTTGCTTCATGCTGAGTCCAGGCACTTGTTCAAGGCTCAGTCGGTCTGCTGTCTTTCTTTCTCATGTATCATATTCCTTCTTAAGATCACTTTGATATAGTTGGCTACACTTTGCCTGCCGTTGCCATTTAACATTCTTCTCACCAGTTCCTCCAATGTTAATGGAGAATCTTCATCCAGTTGGTTGTCCCAGAGGTTGTACCCCCTCCCCCATTTGGAACACTCAAAGAATGTGTGCTTGGCACTATCTTGTACAATGGGGCAACACAGGCACATGTGGGTCCTCACTCTTTCCTATAAAATAAAAAAAGATAAAAGAGCCTGTGGCCCAAGACAAAATGAGTCCGTAGAAATAACCCCCGTGTTTCGTTTGGAGCAATGTAGGGATACAAGGAAAGGGGCTTTCAGTCCATCTTCCCTGGGTCTCAGCTGTTCAGGCCTCTTGTCACGCCATTTAATGTTTTTTCTCGTTCCTGGCGTACAATTGTGCTTCTTGGTATTTCCGCTCTTTTCTCGTATAGGCGTTTTCTCTCTGCTGCCAATAGATGGATGGGAATCATCCTCGCAAGTACAAGAACGGCTGGCTCTGATACTGTTCTACAATTCTCAGCGCCCCTCTTCATTGCACAACCAGCATTCCTATTTCGGTACTTGTCAATTAGACCCCCTCCCGAGGGTAACCAACTATCCCAAACATGGCGTGATGAATCAATTTTCTATATATCGATCTATATATAAACTCCACGTTAGCGGTTAATTTTAGTTTATATAGTTTTAGTTTATATAATTTTAGTTTATATTTAGTCTTCATAATTGGTTATTACCGTTGAAATAAATAAATAATTCTGAAATATGTTAAAGTCGGTTCAGGCTACGTTGCGATATATCGCTGTCCAACGGGAAGGTTACGGTGCTAGTAAACAGGTCACCCTCGGGAGGGGTTCTAATTGACAAGTACCCTATTTGATAGTAGGCAATGATTGTAGCATCAGCCCTAACTTCCTCCCCATGCAGGAGTATTGAGTGGGTTACTGACAGCCAATTGGCTACAAAAACTTGGTTTGATGCTAATTGTAACCAAAACCTTCCGCTGTTTCAAAATACACCCACACCGAGTTTCAAGCCGGCGATAATGTTTAATACTCCTTGTACAATTGCACGAACAGAACCACACTCGAGGAAGAGTACCACCAGCAAGAACAGCTGTAGATGCTTGATTGAATTCCACCATACTCGTTGGTTGCAGACGTCAAACTCACCAAACTTGCATGCGTTCACCTTGCCCCTTTCCCAAGGCTTCAGTGCCCTTACAATTGGCTGGATATGTTTGATGATCATTGATCAAGTGAATGAAATATCTCCTCTAGCGCCCAATCGGGTAAAGGCGAATATGGTCAGTGTGTCCTTTGATCTCATCCAATTCTACTCACAAACAGACGGTTATCCAGTTGTTTCAGGGTTGCCAACTCCATATTATTGGGCCTCCAAGACGCCCATCTCTGATAATTATATGAGAGGCAACCCTGAAATGTATCAATATTATTGATTAGTTTCTAATATTGAAGAGTCCACTCTTTCCTTTCTTTTCTAGTTGGTGATTGGTAAAGACCATGTGACATGGTAGACAATGTCATCAATGTATGCAGCTTGGCGTGACTCAAGACAAGGCTTTTCATCACCCAACCCTACCCAACTTCATATCAAAATTTGCATACATGCGGAACATTAAATCGTTGTTTATCTAGAGCCATTGTGTCCTTTGACTGGTGTTGACAGTTTATTCTGTGGGTGTTAAATCGGTTGTCTGGAATGACATTTATAAAGACATGAAATTCACAAAAGAGCTTTTGCAGCCAACAGGTTTTGGTGCCAACTTCTCTAATTGAGAGAAGCCCGTGACGTTAGCCTAGGGCGAGCCACGACTGATGCTAACAAGGAGTTCATAATTTGCCCTTTTTGATTGAAACGATTCATCGAACTGCCTGAGGCGTGTTAATGCTCTCCCCTTTTGTTCAGCGCCACTTTTCTTATAGTATTATTTTGTAACGGTTACGAGCTGAAAAATAACGTTACGTAAAATTTTTCAAAAGTAGCCAAAAGACACATTTTTAGTCAGCAACCTTTGGAAAGTTCTCTGGTGGCAACTTTCCATCCAGCAGGGATGCCAACTTCTGATTGGCCCACCATTTCAAGGTCATGAGCCCCATGCAGCGCCGCATTCATTGACGACGCTGTCTACCATGGGATACGGATTTAAGACAGACAAAGGTGCTGACCATTTTCACGTTTTTTAAATTGATATCTAGGCGACCCTAACCCTTGTAAAAACTCTCACATTATAGGCTTTATCACGTTTTTTACATTACTCATCAGATATTTGCTTTCTCATGGTAGATATATTGATTTTAGCTGAAATATTTTCAGGGAGGTTTCATTGTGGAGGATGCTGTGTCTCTTAGGTCACCAGAGAGATTTCAGGGGGGATAGACAAATTTATCATGTAAACAAGTCTGACACGAATGGGCATTGAGTTTAGGCAAACGTAGCATCGAACCATTTGTGCTGCTCCCTGACAATGTGGTAAACACTGCTTCCAAATCAATTTGCTTGTCACCCTCCTGTAGGAGAGTGGCAATCAAAATAATTGATTTCTGCGTTGATGGGCCTGGTGCAAACCAAGCAGGAAGATGAAATCTTTCTCAAGATAATGATAAACTTAGTTTGGTGTGTCAGTTTTCGTCCAAGTGTGAACGACTTCTGGCTCCATTATACAGGTTGTCCCACGAGGGTTTTCCCACTACATATTTAAAATAGTCCAAATGAGAGTACCTAGATTATCTTAAATATAATCTTTTTTAAGGATTTAACACTAAAATATCATATTTATTTGCGCATCCCGCAACCATGCCGAAGTGACACTAAAGATTTTATGAACACCCTAAATATCTTCCTTTAGACAATTTTTGCCACTGGACCCATACGAAATCCACAACTATCGTGGTCCATTATCTTGATAATTATCGCTTGTCCCACTTCGTTCTGCCTCCTTCTCACTATATCAACAAGTAAGAACTGTTAAATGCGAACAATCCGTCTGTTCCTGACAACCGTCTTCTACGTATGTGTGATTCCTCGCTACATGCTTCACCGAGTATCGTCGCCCGGATTATTTTTGTCAGCTTCACTTTGTTCACGACTCAATTCATGTGACAGTCTGCCGTCTAGTGGATGGGAAGGAAATTTGTTTTCCGCACCTGGGATCTCATCCAAGAAAATAAGTTGAGGCGGGCGCAGCAGTTCGGTGAGGCCCACCCACAGCCAGTTACTGCCGCATACCCGGTCGTTTAATCTCTGAGAAAGTGAAATAATTTCAATGGACATTTTTTACAATGGACAAGTTTTTAATGACGAGAACTTTGCTTCAGTTATGATGCATGGCTTATCCTTACTGATTGCTTGCTAAACTCTCTTTCCAGAAAGAGGGTTAATTCTTCTTCATTAGTATGAGAGCTTACTCAAAACAAGAGAGGCATAACTCGTCCAGTGGCTCTCAAGTGAACACTTCAGTTCAGTACATTCTACCTGTCGTGATGTGACAGACATCCCTTAACGTTGAGCACCACGCTAATTCCCCTACCTACAGCCCATACCCACCTCCGTGGACCATGTACATGTTTTGTAAAATTCTATCACCTGAACCCTTTCTGAGTAAATTAATATTTCCGCTTATAGAAGTAGGATAAATATCATGAAAATCACCGTACCTGGAATGACCCAATCCTAGACCCAATAAGCTTATTTTGGATTTTTTTTATGCACTAAGCCATGGTCCAGGGACAGTACAATGACAGAGTTCCTTTTTTTATTATTGTTTTTATTGTGAAAAATTATGTTCATTCCTAATAAACATTCAAAAAGGGCTGAGAAAAACACCCATGGTTTACCTACCTGTTCAGTTTCTTTATTTAAAGTCCCATTGTGACCATGCTAGCGACCTTAAGAATCACTCAAGAATAAAAACATAGCATGAGATTTGTATCAGCCATGAAAAAAACATGTATTGAATTCCGAGGAACTCAACTTCAATTTTACCATAATTTTTCCCTCACATCTAGGCCAAATCGGCTTGAACCAAGTATGTTCCTTGACAGGTTGGTACCGTACAAGGGCAACACTGAGAAGGTTTCATAATGGTGCACTGGAAACATTTGTAGCATTTTGAATTGAAGCTTGACCCTGCCCCAATCTATCGCACATGGCCCACTGGATTGGATACACATGGCGCTCAACTTGTTGGTATCCAAAATTTCAATGATTCTTGTTTAGTTCCAATTTCTCCCGCTGCAGCAGCAGGCGGGGCGCCATGTAGGGGCTACTATGGTTCGCTCATCCTAGTTCCTTTTCCATGCATAGGTTTGTATCTTCCTCTGCAGGCAGTGTCATACTGGGTGGATGAGTTGTCGAGTTGCCCTATTTTCATTGTACAGGACTTTTCGCCCATGTTTACTTCAGTAATTGCATGCTCCGCATTTACCCACGTTTTTTCATCAAGTGGACGATGAATCCTACTGGCTATTCAATGCAGTTGTGGCCAAGTTGTCCAAAATATTATTTGAAGCGTCTCTAGACAAATTGTCAGCGTTTTTCCAGCAAGCAGACGAGGTGTTTTCCAATATTCAATGCATGAAGAAGTTCATTCAAAGCGTTCAGTAAGAGAAGACCACTAAACGCACGGCTTCCTCTTACAAGTCCCTTTTGTACATTGATCAAACAATAACTGTATCCGTTACTTTTTCAGGCCAAAACACGTTAGTTTTGCAAGATCTCACACAATGCAGTCGTTCGACGACACGCAGAGCTTCGGAAGTGGAAGTTGCATCACCTCGTGTAGTCAAGAACGTCTTATCGATGGCAAAAAGTCCTCGGAATCTCCGAAAGTGATAGTTATGGGTAGGTGTTGAACATATTTCAACGTTCTAGGATCTTTCAAGTTTGATATTAAATTGATTAAATCCCTACATAGAATATGATGTGCTTTCAGTTAGTTTTCATTCCTTTCCCGCTATTCAAATAAGCGTGACCTCTCTCAGCCAAGTAATGCTTTGAAAAGGTCTATTAGTATTCTGAATACAACTTGAGAGCATCGTAATTTTACTCATAATATTTTAAAAGAGAACTCAAAACCATTGGTCCTATTTTTTCCCTACTAAGCACTTTAAAGAAAGGCGGATTAGCTATCGAGGATTAACTCGCTCCTCCCGTGAGTCTCCGTGGCGAAGTTATGATGAAAAACTCTGTCTGAACTCTGGAACAACCGTTAGTAATATTCCTCACTTTTAAAGGGCCTCGTAAACCCGGAAACTCTATCGGCGAAAGTCAAAGAACGTTAGAGGAAGAATTGAATGGTTGAGGCTCTTCTGTACTCGTACTGGATAAATGGGTATCGGATATCCTGCACTAAAGCCGCATAGTCGATGTTTGAAAGCTGAAAGCGAAATAGGGATTAACCTTTTCAAGTTTATAAACATCAGTTTAATTAATCTCATTAAGTAGGCTCATGATAGTATTTTATAACCACAAACAATAACGGGACCCTTGAAACTCTCATTTTAGTTAAATACAACTCTTCTCATTTTGATCTAAGATGGTTCAATCTCATCAAATTGCACTCAACGTATTTTAAATTAAAGGTTATTCATTAGTCGATCATGTTCTGGAAGTCGTTTAATAGCTGCGCAAATCAGTGACTCGCACCAAAGCCCTCTCAAAATTCAATAAGCCCGATTTCAGCCAATTTGTTGAAGTGCCTTTTGATGATTTTGAGTCGCAGATACGAGGAAAATCTTGATCTAACTCTGAGAAAAAAAATGTGCCTCATTTACTCAAATCTCCTTAATTTTAAATAATTTCTTCCTTATATTGTATCTTGTAATTGGTGTAGAATCATATTTTACTTGCGAGTATTCCTTGATAAATCAAATTCCTACCACCTAGCGCCCCTAGGTAACCTGGGTATGTACAAAATCAAGAATATTGAAGTACTCAAGTACTGAAGAACTCACCCAATAATCGGGTGTCTACATTACTTGATACTGAAGTAAACTACTTTGTTCTCAACACAGGATGTATTTCTTCAGTAGAGGCAAGGAAACCAAGTATTTGAAACAGGATGAATTCAGAAGACGGGATTTTAGCTAAGCGTAGTATTTCAGAGGAGAGCCAAGAAGACAAGTAGGAGAGGCGGCGTCCCAAGATGGCGTGCGTTTGAGTAGAAGTCGAATCAGCTGAAACCACTGCCTTCCTGATGGGTAGTGAGGGCTGGTAATACACTCCGAGTGTCAACTCAATATTCACGATATACTGGGTAGTAGGTATAATTATAAACATGAGATTGGCTATTCACACCATTCCCAATGGTGAGAAGTCAATAGGGAAATGGGGGGACATCTACCCCTTTCATTTGGCGCATCTTATTTTTACATTAAAGTGGATTATGTAATATTTATTCATATAATCGTCGCTTGCACGTTCCAATTTAAACATGAAATTTGCATGGTTTTAATGCGTATTATTTGCTTTTTGTAGAAAAACCGAAACGTGCCCCCATGAAGACTCAAGCAACGCAGACTGAAGTGTGCCTGGGAAGGAAACCACTACCCCCTAATTATTTGTCACTTAGTCCGAGAACCGTCCAAAGGGTGAGTTCATACTGAAACGTGCTTCTGAAATCAAAATGTTGAATATATTCACAAAATCATGAACTTGTTTTGATGAAGTGGGGGTGACAGAACGGGGAACAAAGGAAAAGGATAAATAATTTCTGAGCATTGACGGTGATACGTTGCCGATCTTTCAATACTTTTGCCTTTTCACTCGTGATGGCCTCTAGGGGGACGGCCGGGACCAATTTACAACAACACAAACCCCGGATGGTGGTAATGAAATGGGAAAAGAGGACGGGAATGGGAACGATTAATCTTCCACTCCCCTTCATCTTCTGGCGTCGTTCTTTTGCTGGAAAGCACAGGGGGAATCAATTTAGTTTTCTCCCTCTCTCATGACAGGATTTATAAATGATGACACGGTCTCATAAACACTTACGGGTGTACGTGTTTCTCTGGCGGAGTCACATCAGTCACGTGGAGACTGAGTTTTGTGAACGGGGAAACGAAGGCGAAATGCGAGTGCTTCACCTTCTTCGAGAATTGATCACCTGTGCCAAATTCTTCAACCAGTGAGAGGGTGAAAATCGAGGAATAGCTCACTTTTGGCAAGTCTCATACAGGTGCCCCTCGATTTAAATCTTGCTGGACTGCGCAAGGCGCTCAGACGGCTCCTACGGATATGGTTTGAAGGAAAACACCCCAGTCAAGCGATAGCAATAGAAAACTGGGTCGTATTATGGCCATTAAGTTCCAACATCACCCACTAGATTCAAGCAACAAGACTGTTGAATGCTGCAGGAATATGACTCGTCTCCAAACGGCACCTCCAGCCTCCCAGGTTCTAAAAATCGACTGAAAGCTATTTCAATGTTTTGTATTCTTGTCTGAAGACCCTACGAAACGAGCGCTAATTTGTCTCAAAACAAATCTCCTGATTTAATTGAAGATAAACTGGAAGAATTTCTTTGTTTCCCTAATTCTCCAGTATCATCATTTTTACCATTTTGCGGTATTAACTTGAAAATTGAGGATGCAGCAATTTTTTCTCATTACTTACAGCTGTTTCACTCCCTCAAAATGAATCGCAACCCCACCTAAATAAATTATGAGGAGCCATTGAACGTTAATTTGAATTTTGCTAGAATTCTAGGCAGGCTGCTCAAACAAAGGAAGATAAAACCATTGCGCTAGCCATTGTTATGGATATCGTGGATTTATTAGTTCCTTTGGTTTGCTTTGTTACTGTGCGGAGAGAATGATAGACTGAGTGAAGTTGAAGAAGGGAACAAATCACTATGCTGTGGAGCACCCAGGGTATGTCTGGTTGATAATACATTAAATTGTTTGTATTCTTCTCCAGAGACCTAGGAAATTGGGAACAATTTGTCGCAATAGAAAAGAACATCAAATTTGAATTGAAGTGAGAAAAGTTCCTACGCCCAGTGGTATGTTTTGCTGCAAACAACTAATGGCTGACTGATATTTCAAATTTTGTGCCTTGTCAGTCAACAAAGGGCCACTCCACAGGTTGGCAGGAGACGAGGACTGGACGACGGCAACCCGCTCTAGCGGATGACGGTCAAACTGTTACTGCTGTGCTCCTTTGCCACTCCTCCCCACCGAAACCTGGCTGGGGTATTTTCCCCAAAGTACTTCCAAACATCCTCAGCTCGTGTGTTGAATTTAAATATGTTTCATTTTGCAATGTGCCTGGGATAAAACAGTTCTAGTCTATAATTTGAGTTAACTAAATTAAATTAGATTAAATTTAAATATAATTCAGAAATAACTTTGATCATAAATTGCATTAAATTTGGAAAATTTGACAAGCCTCACGAGCATATTGCAAACAGAAAAAGTTTGAATTTCAATAAAGGAACTGAGGACAATTTGAAGAATTTGGGGAAAGACTGTCTGATGTCAGCCATAAGGTGTAAAACGAATGAACTAAAAGACTGCAGTGTTTTCTTTTCGATATACTGTATAAGGCTGTTATCTCTCTCGAGGTAGATATTGGCAAGGGAGAATAAACTTTAATGCAATAGAGGTGATTTTTTCTTTCCTGTAGTAAAATTTGCGTTCAAA
The DNA here is from genome assembly GCA_019603395.1 of Cyrtorhinus lividipennis. NCBI lineage: Eukaryota > Metazoa > Arthropoda > Insecta > Hemiptera > Miridae > Cyrtorhinus > Cyrtorhinus lividipennis. The sequence continues at coordinate 24,241,023 of CM034004.1, forward strand.
TCACAATACAAATTATCTCTACATTATATGCATAGATGGAAGGGTTAATGATTGGAATTGTTTCCTTCTTCTAATTTTCTAAATAGCAGTTTGATTTCCTCGCAGCGGGAGGTATTGACAAGAGGAAATAAACGTTCGTGGAAATAAACGCTCGACTGTAGAAGCCAAGAATGAAACAACCGCAAATTGGTTCGTTAACTCCCCTCGGTTAATTTCAGGTGAGGATGGTATCGCAAGGCGCCCAAACGAACGGCGATAAAACGGCAGCGACTGCGAGGAAACTAATGAAAAGTTTTTCGGAAGTCGGGAAATTTGGCACGATGCCACCCCCTCAACCACCGCCCCCGGAAGTGCACGAGCCTCTTCAAAGGACCCAGTCAGAAGAGCCGAGGTATTGAAAAGGGGTTTCAATTAGATTACTTTAGATAGGACTACACGTTGAAAGTAGATGTATTTAAGGGTTGAGAGAAACAGGATGACATGTTGCTGGATGGGATGCTTCTTAAATGTCCATGTTTTGTCTCTAAAAGATGCGATAACTCCCTCTTCGCGATGGACGAGGTCTTTTCCGGAATGTTCGTTTAAAAGTGTAAAGAATGTATTCCAATATTATTCGGGTAAATCAATTTTGTCCCCTTCTTCCACTGTATGAAGGCTCCTTCAAAGTCCTGTGGTTCTCGTCCTTCAGCTGCCTCGTCATCGCATGTTTAATCCCCTCAATGCCGCCCCCGAAGCACCAATTTCGTTTTTGCTGATAAATTTATGTCACTTGGTGCCAAATCCGGCAAACAGGGGGTGATCAGTTGCCATAATCGAGTTATGAGTCCAAAACTCGCACAACGAGAGATGTATGGGCTGGGGTGTTGTGGAGCCAGGATTTAGGCCAATTTGAAGTAGAATTCCCCATTCACATTCTGGCTTGAAAGGACGAATTCTTTATGGACAATGCCATGACAATTGAAAAAACGCTGAAAATTCATTCACAAGGGTAGGTTATTCCTCGGACCAGGCGCATGGAGACTCATTTCTTCAACATGGAGAAAATGGGAGAAACAGTGGGTGTGGTGGGTCCTGGACCCATTCCAATCTATTCAGGGTCCAAAATTTAGTGGAAAATGATACCCCACATTCCTAAGTGCCAGAAATCTCAAAATGGGTAGATAGATACCTATTTTGACCCATAACTTCTTCCGGTGGGTGCCAATGGTTCTCTGGCCCATTTTATTGGATTCAGCGTTCTAGTGACCTACTTGATGATTTAATAATATGGATGGGGCTGGCATAGAATGCAGAGTTGATGCTGGGTTTAGAAATTGTTTTTTAATGACATCAACAGATTTTGAACATTTACTTAACAAGATTGGACCACAAATAACAAAGAAAAACACGACATTCAGACAAGGCTGCTCGGCTTTCTTTGGTCTAGACCAACAACCCGTCGGTTTGGCATTAGCGAACGGCAATGCTGGCACTAGCACTGTACCTATTACGGCTTTTTAAACTAGGGTGAATCCAAAACCTCCGGGGTAACATTGGTCGGTCTGTTGCACCAACAATAACAACTAATGCAGCTGCTAACATCATTGTCAGAAGACATCTCAGCGTACACTGACACCCACTTAGCCGCGTGTGCCGAAGCCAAAGTGCAGAATTTGCAGTCGTCAACATTCGCCATTCGGCATTGCCGTACGGCCGACATTGGCATAGTGGGGATGCGGCTTTAGGAAGGGGTAGAGTACCCGAAAGACCTCCCCACAATTACTAGAACACTTTTATACGAACTTTCTGGACAAAACTCGTATTTTGGATGTATTGATGACTATTTAAGAAGAGCTTTTATCTTGCAGGTCTCCTTTTTTACCTCCAAGCCCAAAAGAAATATTCATCAACTTCGAACCTTTAGAAAAGAAACAGAAAAAGAAACTTGGGAAAACACTGTCGGACGGTGAAATATTGGAGAGCAAAGGCGGCCGGGAAGAAGGAGAACCATGTACGCTATCAGACGGCGAGCTGGCCTCGGCCAAATGCACTCAAGATGGAGAGGAAGAGGACCAACTGGGACCACAAATCGGACACTTAGACCCTCCAGCGCCAAGAAAACTGGTAATTTTCTCAGAAGTCGTTTCTAAGGAGCTCCACTTTTAGTGTCGTAAGGACCAATTATTATCTGTCTTGCCCGCTTTCATTGGATGACATTTCCAACATTGGCTCGGCTCTTAGTAGGGGTTAGAACGTCAATACCTACAGACCCTTTTACCCTCGCTACCTACCGCATTTTCACCCACTTTTCCTCCGTTTTCAAGATTTCTGCCGACTCTCAAGAAGAAGAATTCCACGAGAACCTCATTTATCAAAATATATTCCGTCAGTCGAGGGCGGATTCGTTGGAGAGCCCCGTCAATGGTGGGGAGGCCAATGGGTTGATGGTCACTTCATCGCCTTCTCCTTTCGCCTCATGTGACTCTCTCAACACGAAAGACCATAGTGATGGGATTTGGAACGAGTCTCAGATGACAGTAAGTCACATTATTTTCTAAATTTCCTGATTATTTAAACGGAACTCCCTAGTATTCGTGGGGAAAAGAAGATGAAATTCTTGTACATGGCACAAAACACTAACACCTTAAAATTTGAACAAAATCGGATAAAAACTGCAGAAAATATGCTTCAACAATGTCTAGAGACACGCATTCTCTTGGTGAACCGATGACTCAAACTTGATGAAATTTGTGGAGAATCATTAAAACCCAAATTACAACGGTAGATCGTAAAAGGCAGACTTTTGCGCATTCACACAGCCTCTTATTTATTCAATATTTATCATTAAGTCCGAAATGTCCGCCGTCTTCCTTAACACATCATTGTATGTTGAAAAATTGTGTTCTTTAAAACTTGACTTTCATGAACTTGGCGCGTGGGGTATCATTTTCCACTAAATTTTGGACGCTAAATTGATCTAAATGAGTTCGGGGCAGTCCATACTCACTGTTTTCCTCATAATCTTGTCTCGGATCAAGAATTCACCAGTGCCACATGAAAAAACGGCCAAATTAATTAGTTTGATGTACTAAGAATGGTTCATTTTACTCATTCTGCAAATTAGAAATGAAGATGAATGATTTGTCAATTCCAAGTGTGATGCCTGATGTGCCTATGATCCCCTTAATCTGATTCGCATTACATTTCCGATTTCGATTCTGGGATGGTTTCCCAATCAATGAACACCCTATACATCAGTTCATTTTGTAACCCATAATAAATTATTCTTCCATGTAAACTCACAAAGATCACAAATTATTGGCTAAAATTGTTTTCGATTGTTTAATCCTCTTCTTGTGACTTCATTTTGAAATGTACCGTCCATACAACCAGAATCTCTAAAAATTCTTCCACAGGGGTTGCTTATTCCTCGGTTCAGGTGAATGGAGATTCATTTCAATCGATTCAGCGTCCAAAATTTAGTGGAAAACGATACCCCACACGCCTAGATACCAGAAATCTCGAAAACCCACTTTCAAAATAGGTAGATAGATATCCATTTTGACCCAAAACTTCTTCCGGTGGGTGCCAATCGTTCCTTTTACATTGGATTCAGAGTCCATAATTTAGTCAAAAATGACAACCCACATTCCTATATCTGATAATCTGATTATTCAAAGAATAACCAACTAAAATACTGAGAACCGTTCAGACCCTCATCACCGATCTTTCTTCTTCACTTCTTCTTATACTACAGTGATCTCTCCTTGTCCGCCTCAAAAATTATCTTAAAGTACTATCCGTTAAAGAGATTGAATGATGCCAGACAAAAGAGGATTGATTGCACTTACGAACCGGTTTCTTTAACTCCATGAAAGGTTGATGAAGATATATACGTATTTTGTTTATTGTTATTTCAAGGTCTCACCACTGAACCAAGATATATTATCACTTTGGTTCTTTTTCACCAAGAAGGCTCAACTAGTAGTATTGTGAATGGGAGGTTCCTAATCGATTCTATGAGAGCATCATGTTCAGTACCTAGGGAATATAACAAACCACTCAAGAAAACAAAATCAATAGTTTCCTCTCAAAGCTGAAAACAAGCTTTGGCCATTGAAGTCGGTATAAAACTCTTTATTGAAGTAGTATTCCAAATTTATTAAAGAAATGGTAATACTTGATAGTTTAAGGGCTATTAAGGCTCGTCAAATTCGACGACGATGTCATACATTTTTGCTTGCAACTTTTTTCTTTCCATTTGTGTAATAAAACCACAGCTGTAACCACCCCAAACACTGACCAGTATTCAAAATCGCTCAGCCACACAATAACTCGTGTGATCTATACTACATATGCCTCATCCCTGGTACATTTCTTTCATCTACGATTGTTTTCAGGTTCTTCACGCCGATTCGGACAATAATGGAGGTGGCACTGGGATGAGTTGTTCGGATTTGAGCGCTTCCTTGACGCCAAGTGCCGCTCTAGGAGCGATGACGCCATCTTCGAGGCGAAAACACCAACTTCTCCTGCAACACCAGCAACGCTCCAGCATGGACACGGAAACGCTAGACCAAGAAGACCTAACTCCAGAACAGGTGCTGGTTACTATTACAGACTTGTGAATGTAGGCTGGTCAGCGGGACAATTTGCAGTATTGCTATAGTCCATCTTCCCCGCTTGAAAACTCTGCCAAGAGGAGGAACTGAATTATGACTACATTTTATCAGCAGAAGGCAATATGGGTGAAGAAAACGATTCTAAGAAACGAAAGAACTAAAACACTCAAGATTTCTGAACAAAACAGCTCACTTGCAGCTGGCCATGTGCAGAAAAACGTGATTGCTGTCACGTTCTGAGAGTTGATATGTTTGTCTTGAAAACAACATGGCAGTAGTCAGGGCTGGTTCAATTGATAGAAAAATAACCAACCAGAAACAAGCCCACTGTTCACAGTGTGGTGGACAACCCCTGCTAGCAGCACTGCAGGGGTGTTTTAACTTTTGGACCAATCAGCTATTAGCATTTGTTCAGTCCTGTCTTGAGTCTCAGAGGATAGCATGGAGCAGAGCTGAGATTCTCAGTGCTCTCTCCTGTATCAGCATTAAACAACAACTCTTGACACTGTCTTGCAATCTCTTTGTTATCAATGATAAGATAATGACAACTGCAACCCTTGTGTTTTGCTTCTTCAGTTCCCTTGTTTTGTACCCAAGCCTGTTATTTCCTTACAATTATTATAGTTTTACACAAGACCCTCCAAGTATTGGCAAAGTAGATACCCACGCCATGTCCTCTCCTCAATTGGACTTCTTTGTTTCCTATGCCAAGTCCTAGGGATTACAATTGCATACAATGTGGGTAAGCTGAGAAATTTCAGGGATTTTTTTTTCAGTGCTTGGTGTATTTTCGAAATTTAGGAAAGAGCCAAATAGCTTTCTACAAAAATTCGCTCTAACTTGAATTTGGACTCTTTCCCCCCCTTTATCCTACAAATGATTTTGATGATATTGCAGTACCGACCTTCATAATGTGTTGCTTGACAAAAATGAAGTCAAACCAAATGAAAGTGAAGGTTCCCAAACAGGCACAGAAATTTCCCAGGTTCTGAAGCAAGGGAAAGCAAGAAGAACATTACTCCATTGAATGGAAATGATATAAATAATTGTGACAATTGAGTAGATATAGCTCCGCAAGTAATTTGGTTAGTAAGTAACAAGGAAAGTTGGATGTGAATGGAAACAGCCCTTTACCCATCAGGTTTTATTGAAATCTAGCAGGACGCTAGGAGTTTTAGTTCGTTGTAGATACGCTAGAAAGCGTTGAAAACCGTCAGCTCTGCTCTATGATTTAGACTGCTATGAGTCTCACTCAACCCACCATCTTGTTGTTTTTTGGACTGTTTCAAGACAAATATTTCAACTCACTGAATATGACTAGCAATCACAAGTTGTTCTGCTGTTTGTGAGCAGCCTGGGATATCTGGCAGGTGGCTTCCTCTCTAACTGGCATTTTGCAGGCTTTCTGATTGTTGTTGCTTTCTGACATAAGGCCAAAGTCATGTTGCCATTCAGTCTAGACTAAATACCTCATCTTCCTCGTTTTCATTTTTTCTTTTTTCTTTTTTCTTTCAGGAATATTCCACCCAATTTCCGCCCAAAACGAAATCGGATTCGATTCATACCATTCCAACTGTTGCTGTAACGACGCCCACCCAGGAAAAACCCGTCAACATTATGATGAAGCCTCCTACACAGTCGAGAGAAAAGTGAGTACCCGCAAGCACGACTTTTTCGTCTTTATTTCTCTTCTCAATCGATGATCAACATGGTTGTTCTAACTTCAGAAACTGGAAAAGACAGAAAAAGAAACAGAAAGTGAAAAAATCTCCATTTGACGCGGTGGATGAGTCAGATGTCATTTTGTCAGTGTCTCTTGATTTGAAAGTGAGGTACGGCAAGTCTTCTTCCATGCACTTCTCTCAGCCCTAAGCTACAGGTGTTGAACCATACTATTGAGCACATTGGCCTCAAAATGAATTGCTACTTAGTATTTGTGCAAATGTAAATTTTAGAGACAGATCTCACGTGGAGGTCATCCAATTTTTTTTCCAGGAATTCTAAGGACTGCAGCATTGATTGCATTGTTTTGAGGATCAATTAATGCCAAAAAGAGATCCCTGACCAAATTTTCAACTAGTTACCAAAATGGTGTGGACAACAAAGGGACATTTTGGTTTTGGTTGGTTATTTCCTGCATAATCAACCTATGTTTTCATGACAGAAGCTAGAATCTCCACTTTGCCCAAAAATTTTACAGTTTGCGTTTCAAGAAGTCCAGCTCAAAAACCAAAGAAGAGGGGATGTATAGACCCTCACATTGGCTCACAATGGTTGTCCAAAACACCAAATAGTTTTGATTTCTTCTTGCATGGAGATCATGCAAGACTAAAGCCCTGCCAAGTGCTAGATTTTTAAACCCAACCTACAAGTTTCTACACAGGACATAAATAATGTGCCACTTGTTTAGTAACAGATGTTCTCTTTGAGGGACTCAAGGGTCAATAAATCGACTTTTGACTGGGCTTATGAACTCAATTGAGCTGTATGTTTTGTGTTTTAGAGTATCTAGTGAGTGAGGTGGGTTGTCAGCATTTTATAAGCACAAGTGTGGACCATTGAAACGCTTTAGGTTGCACATATCCACACGCTACAGTACTATGTACACATTGCAACAGTGTGACCAACTTCGTTTAAGCTATTAATCATTAATGTTGAGACTTCTACACGACTTGTACGTAAAGATGGGTTGTTCTGTACCAATCTGATACTCAGTACCAGGTACTGGAAAGCAGCTTGGGCTCTCAACTTAACTCCTTCATCTGGCATTGTGGGGTTGGAGTGACCCCGATCCCTTTCACTTAGTTTATCAATTGATAGGATATTGAGGAGGACAAAGTACATGTTTCCTGCCTATGTAAATGAGGGATAAAGGAAAAACGATGGCAAAGCTATGTTGACTTCGAAAAAAATAGACTGCCGGGTAACTACACAGTGTTCCTCCCCCTCTCCCTGGAGCTATTTCTTTGTCATTTCTGAGGTAGCCATAGTCAGGTGCGCATTCAACATGGAGGAAGGTAGGAAGCATTTAGGAGGTGATAGTAGTAAGCATGATTGTCAGAAACATCTTCAGATTCCACTCATTGGAGTCCACCTGACCCCACAGTATTGTTCTAGGGTTAAATGTGACAAGCATAATGGATATAATAAAACCAAGGACAGCCCCAGGTTGATCCTCACATTTTGAGTTGAATACTTTGAAAATTGCTTAGGTATCCCCATAAAGAGAGTGATTACAGAATGAAAATCACAAAGTAGGAACTCATTTTTAAAGAAAATAATAAATTCAAGTACCATGGACAAATGGACTTTGATAAAAAAAAAATATTTTTAATGTTTGAAAAGGCTTATTATAGGACAAACTCCATGTAAAAGGACACCCCACTTGCCTGTGTTAAGAACACATACAATTTGTGCTTGTGAACTGATCGGGCTGGCTATGTTTTAAGACCAACATATATGTACCTCCCTAATTAATTCATTTCATTGATTTTCTAAATGGAAACCGAATATCAAGGGATTGGTGGCCTCGTACCGTTAGGGTACGCGTCCCTTATGTAATCCTGCACTAGAAGAACGGTGGAAAACCCCAATTTTGATCTTTAGGGGTGAAAATGGCGAATAAAATGACACTAATTTGATTTATTTTTTAAGTAAACATTTATTGGAAGTTTTTTTTAAACAGCATTTTGGTTTGAACTACAGCAAAAGAAGTTGGTACCTACCTAATTAGTACTAATCTTGAAATAATCAGTCACTCCAAGACTAATTCAAAATATCAATTTTGACTGAAATTGTGTCACAAACAAAATGAAGACTGCTCGTCACTGTCATTGGACATTTATGGCATTGCTAAAGTTTTTATTGCATGTGCCAAGCGTCAGCAGCAGCTCAGCAGCATCTCTCTACTCCAGTGGGCGCGTTGCGCATTGAGGGAGGGTGAAGGGATTGGGAGGTTGTTACAATGCTACTAGAAACATTCCAACTTCTTAACTGGGACGAGTATCAGGTAAATTTATCAGGTACTGAATAGGGTGATAAACAAGCTGTCCCTGTAACTGGAAATAACCGCCACAACCCATCTCTGCTCTTGTAGTCGTCTAAGTGCATCAGGGTGAGAGTAAAACACGCCCTTTATACCATATCTTGCCTAATTCTTCTTGTATTTGATTGATAAATTTTTCTTCTGTTCAGAAAATTCGACCGACCCGTTTCTCCGCCAAAACTGCGCCGTCGAAGCCCCGGAGCCCGCACGCCCGAGTCGGAACCTCATCACTCCTCGTCAGCCACACTCAGCAGCAATGGTGAGTATCAGCTGCTGCTAACTTGAGTTGGTCGTTGTTTCATTCTCGCACTAAACCGCAATACGGCCATGCTAAATTGATCTATGTAAATCATTCGGCCAAAAATAAAATCTCCTGCGATTTAGGTGTCAAGGCTGGCTGTCACACATCATTTGTACAAAAAACGTCGATCATTTTCTAAATTAATTTCTTATTTACCTACTCTAAAGGTAGCTGAAGTGGTAGTTAAAACCCAATAATACTGCGCTAAAAAAAATCGTTTTGGTTATTAAATGAGGAGCTGAGTTGCAAGTCAGGTTATATCCACTATTGTACTTAACGAGGAAAAGGGCGAAAACGTTTTGAGACAGTCTTCAGAGACTACCTACTACCAGACAGGGATTACCTAATCGAAATTAAACGTAACATTTTAACCAAATGTACATAAATTGACGAAAAATTCGGTTAACACGTTCGGATTTGGCGGATTTGAAACAGAACTGCCTGAAACTTGGCCTCGTATGGCTCAAGAAAAATATTGCAGTTTTTGAATTCTTATTCAATAAAATTACAACTCAGCTCGTTTGAACTTTATCGAAGTTGAAATAAATACCTATTTAAAAACGATGAACGTTCAGTTTTCTTCATTTTTGTACATTTTAGAAATTTCGACCTGAGTAGGTTTTATTCGCTTTGGTGCAGATGAACACACTTTTAATTGCTAGACTGCTTTGATACATAGGTGTCACGTGAAAATAATGATTCACTTTATTGGTGGAGGGGCTGGGGGTGTCCTTATCATTGCCATTGGGACATAGAGCTACTACTCATACAATTTACTTTGAATGAAATGTTACTCGTAACCCACAAAATAATAACGTTGATCCCTGAATCTTCATTTTCACATCATCCATTATAGAAACCACGTGTAAATATTTTCGGTGAATATCAGTATTTTTTTGTGTGCATTAAGTAGGTAAATATTAATTTCGCTCGTTCAAGCTTGTTGCATGGCGCATAAGATGCTTTGCTTTTCTCACACCGAATGTTCTATGCTTCTCGTGATTGGCGGCTCAGCCATTTTGACTACTAAACTGTGCACACCTAACGATATCATTGACGATGAGATTTTCAAAGCATCACCTCTTCTTTACTAGGATTTTCTGAATAGACTTAGAGGGGATCACAAGAAATGATGTAATCCTCCGTACAGTTTACTTCAACATCTGCTTGATTTCAGACAATCTGACCACTGCATTTGACTATTTTTGGATTCGTAAAAGCTCAGGAAAGGCCATGCTCCCATTGCATGCATTTGTATAATAATTGAACTCTTGTAGGGACGTAAGCACCGCATAATTTACAAGAGTTGTTACTTTCGTTGTTGTTACATTTCATGTAGAATAAGAGCTTTTGTATGTAAGTTGGCTCATATTAACCTTCATTTGTCGGCACATAAGCCATTTGACTTCCGATATCAAATTTTCGATTATTATTTAGCTTGCAAGCTCGTAGTTCACGTAATAGTTGACGAATCGGAACCGGTCATTGGCAGTAGCACGTTTTCAAATCTTTTTCTCGCATTCATTCGCACTCTTTCCCTTTTTTTCGGCCCCATTGTTGTAGAAGCCTTTGCTAGATCGGATTCCGGAAGAACTAATACGGATATGTCTGAAGCTTCCACGACGGACGACTATGCCACAGCGACGGAAAATAATTCCGAAGGGAGCGGTCGGCCTAAGAAGGAAACGGAGCAGTTCCAACCCGGCACTGGGAACGGTTCGTTCGAGAGCGGGTCGTCTCTGTATAGTCTGACAAGAGCTGACGCAACTGAGGAGCAGCAAGTAAGTCTCATATATTTATATTAAGTGGAGGTTTGTTACCTGTTTGACATATAAATATTTAATGGAAGTGACACCTCAAATACCGTAATTTCTCCAAAAATGCTTACTTTAACTAAGATACTTCAATTTTTGAAGAGTCAAAGGGTGGTAGATTTGGAATGTATCTACTGGTTCATGTGAACAGCTTGCTGGAGCAAAGGCTGCCCAAGAGGTTGAAAAAAATATAGATTAATAAAAATGAATAAAATGAAATGTGGGAGATTCCATGTGTACAAGAAATTGCTTTAATTTTTTGCACCTATCAGTGTAATTTTTTCTTCTTAATTTTATGAACCACTTGACACTTTAAGCTCGCTGAGGAATCCACATTTTCGAAATATCGCGTGAAATCAGAGTCCTTGATAATTTTTTCTTCTTGATTACTGAATAATATTAGTTATTTACAACTTTGGCTAGCCTAATTTGGTATAATATTGTGATTTCTGATGTGATTCATGGTTCATAGTATAAATGGGCGACAAATTGTGTTTATTGACGAAGGTTCGTTAGGAAATTATTTCCCCGTTGTTTTAAATCTGCTTATATCCATTAACTTTTCCGAATAAAATTAATCCGCATTGATTGGTTATTCCTTGGAACAGGAGAATCGGGGAACAGTGAGTGTGAAGTGTCTGGGATTTATTCTAATCGATTCAGCGTTCAAAAGTTAGTGGAAAATGATACCCCACATGCATAGTTTTCCAAAATTCCCGAAACCCTAGTTTCAAAAAACACATTTTTACCCATTCCGTCCTTGAAATCGGGACGATTTCAGCCGGTCAGGCTGAAATGTTTCTCAGAACAGCTAGTGCCAGAAAGAAGCTCTGACAAAAATTTCAGATTTTTAGAAAATTGTCCAAAGGCAATAACGGCGTGAACGGCATACGGGGTAGGTTGGGGTAAAAATGTGTTTTTGATACTCAATTTCCACGGTTTATCGAAAACTATGCATGTGGGGTATCATTTTCGACTAAATTTTGGACGCTGAATCCAATGAGACGGATCCCGGGACGATTGGCGTCCACCGGAAGAAAATATGGGTCAAAATTGGTACCTATCTACCCATTTTGAATGTGTGCTTTCAAGATTTCCGGTACCTATTCGTTTGGGGCAACGTTTTCCACTAAATTTTGAACGATGAATCGATTACAATGAATCTCTGAGCTGGTTCGAGGAATAACCAACCCCTGTGAATGAATTTGTAGGGTTTTATCTAGACATCATGAAACATATACTGTCAAATTTTGGTGGCAATCAGAGAGTTGACCTCTGACATGATTACATATTTTAATTATTCAGAGGACTGGATATTATTCGGTAAGCCTAGTAGTTGCCAGCTGTTCTAAAAATATGTATAGTTCCCTCTTCACCAAAAATGTTTCAAAAATGCCCTTGGGAATCAAGATAAAATCCCTTCAGTAAACGATCCCTATGCACTTCCGCATGACGTTACGACTCATCAAACTGATATTACCATTGATTATTACAGGTTCCTTGTTCACCACCTTTGGTTGAGGATGAAAAAGAAGACAAAGTGTCCGAAAGCGCGGAGGACAAAGCTGGAGACGGTGATGGAGACACATCATCGCCAGAGAGCAGCAGTTGCGGAAGGTAGAGTTTATTAGACTTATTCGACTCTCCGAATAACTTCAACTTGAACGACGCGTAATTCCAATTTTCTTCGAAAAAAAAAAAAAAATGGACTCGTAAAAGTGCCAAAATAGAGTACTGAATGGAATGCGCGAGATATTCAGCAAAACAATAATAAAAATGTTGTAAACTTCATTACTACTCATTGTTGGAGCCACATTTTATGAACAATCGGAGCCTCAATGGCTCATCTACTTCAAACTAGCTATTTCAAGGCTCATTTAGACAAGCCATCAACTCTGAGCAATTTGGCAGCTTTTCCCTTCTCCTTTTTCTGAAACCCAACATTTCATTGCCGGCAATTAAATCGCTCGATCAACGTGGAGTTAACTCTGGGCTATAGAGATTGCTCCATTTTCGCGTTTATACGGAATCCACCATCAGTTGTTCTCGTGAGCTAGTAACCTGCCAACTGATGTGGGGAGAAGAAAAACAGTTTTGCTTTTTCTTCTTATTTTGGGCATAAGTTCTGAGGTTCATAGATATCATCTTGGCATCATCCCCTGATACGCTGAACTCTTTGCCGACAGCTTCCCAGCTTTCATTCATGACCAGCCGATCACGAAAGTTCACGTCGCACAACTCTTTTCTCAGATGGACAGCATTTATAGTCTACCACATTCTCGTTACTCCATGACATGGTGTAGATTGAGCAAGAAAGAAAAATTGAAAACTCTGCAAGTTCATTCACAGGGGGCTTGTTATTCCTCGGGCCAAGAGCATGGAGAGTCGTTCCAATCGATTCAGGACCCAAAATTTAGTGGAAAACGATACAACACACGCCTAAATCGCTGAAAATATCGAACGTGGGGAAATTGGGGAACAGTGGGTTTGGCGTGTCCCGGACCCGTCTCATTGAATTCAGCATCCAACATTTAGTCAAAAGTGCTTCCTAGATCGCCAAAAATCTCAAAAATCATCTTCAAAAGACATGTTTTGACCCCTACAAACCCCTCTCCAAATTTGGTCCAATCGGGATGAAAATTTTCGGGGACCAACTAGAGCCAGAAACGCGCCCTGTCCATAATTTCAGATTTTTAGAGAATTTCCTTCTACAAAAATCGGCTTGGACGGCGGCCAACAGATATTTGTTTATTTTGATCTAAACGCCCAGAAAAATTGTTTGGACCAGATCGGAGAGATTGACTTTTTGCATGAAAACATGGGTTGATTATTCAAGGAATAATCAACCAAAACACAGAAATATTTCTGAGTAGGACATTTTTCACTTGCTTTCACTACAATGCCTGGGAATCACAGACATATTTGACCTATAATGAGAAATGAAATCGATATGAAGAGAAATTGAGTCATTGTTCGATTCATCGAACGTTGTTGTTGAAAATGACGGCGTCAAATCCTTGAATCTTACCCCTTCTTGATGTCTTATCCAGAAAAATTGTCAAAAACGAGCAATTGAAACCGACGGGGACTTTCAAAAATTACCACAAAATAATTGCCGGCTTTATCCCCAACGACAATGCTTCATTCAGGGCAATTGAGGCGCTGACATGAAAAGGTGTCAAGTCAAAAAACTCAAATTTTGCAGGAGAACCAAAAAAAGAAAAAAAAATTTTCTCCCTTTTAAATCAATATTTATTGATGTAATATGATGTAAATGTGACAAGTAAGTGTCTAAAAACGAAATAAAAGCAGAAAACAGGTTATAACGAAATGTCAAATTAAGGAGCAAATATTTTCATAAAAACTGCGATATCTCGACTATAATGTTTTGCATGGCAATGGTTAATAAGTCCATTTTTGCGTCAGCAATAGCTTTCAACAATATTTTGAATGAATTGGCCTTTCTTCAATGTTCTCACCTCTTTCCACTGTTCCAGTTTGTTCAAAGTACCCTGAGTCTTAATTAATCAGTAATTTGGCTCTTGATATGTGAACCCAGGATATTGTGCTGATCTTCAACCCTGCTGTGATCAGGAATGTGTCACTGCATTTAACTGCCATTGAAATCAGCAGGACCTCTGTTAACAGCTTGAAACAGTTGGGGTGTGTCACCATGTAGAATCATATTTTACTCGCGAGTATTTCTTGATAAATCTGATTCCTATCACCTAGTGCCCCTAGGTAACTTGATCATGTACGAACTCAAGAATACTGAGGTAACTCACCCAATAAAATTGGTATCAAGGTAAAAAGTAGTAAACTTGAGAAGAGATGAGAGGACGAGAGCAAGAAGTGGCGTCCCAAGATGGCATGTGTTCCAGTAGGAATTGTATCAGCTGAAACCACTGCCTTCCTGATGGGCAGTGACGGCTAGTAATAAACCACGAGTGTCCACTCAATATTCACGATATACTGAGTAGTTGAATTATGAACACGAGATGGGCTATTAATGCCATTCCCAATGGTGAGAAATCAACTGGGGAAAATGGGAGGACATCTACCACTTTCATTTGGCAGGGTGACTTTGTATCTCTAATCCTGTCTGTGACTTCTTCTAGCACTTGCATATATTATGCCCTGATAACAGAAATTTTGAATCAACCTTCTCAAAGCAGTCTATAACAACTACTTGAATCAAAGACATAAGGACCGTATAACCCTCATCTAAACAAGATTAACCTTACCATGTCCTACTGGGTAACCGTGACTTATCACATTTCCTGCGCCAATGAGCTAGGAGTTGAATCGAGTGCCATCTTTGGAGAGCGCTCCCAACTAAACTCTTGGAGCTATCTACAAAACTCCTTTTCCATGTCAACGTCTCAATTATTATTGTCGGAGATATTGAGCAACTAGTGGAGGAAAAATTGCCGGACGCAGGGAAAAAGTTGCTCGTCAATTTATTACTTGCATCTGAAACTCCCATTTGAGCAATAATTGCAGCATAAATAGGGCTTAATAAACATCTGAACTGATTAAATCGTGACTATGCCTAAATAAAGCGCCTTTTGATTGTTTTACCAATGAAAATTCCCTTCAAAATTTGTTTTTTGACGGAAAATGTTTGGTATTTTAGCTATAGTGTGGAAGGAAGTAGTGACAAATTAGGGCATTCTGACAAAAGTGGTCAGTGCTCCTCAACAGGTGGCTATGATTCACCTTTTGAAGACAGAAAACAAAGGTACCGTTCACAAGTTGGTATGCTTCTTGGCCTGATTCGTTGAAGGTTGTAAACGAAATACCTGAAACGAGAAAAGCATCTGTGTTGTGTGACCCGTTATGCTATTGATTAGATAAATGAAGTGACTTTTGACAGAATGGAATGGTAAATCATCCTTGCTGTAAATAAATCATGAATCCTACTTCGTCACTATGACTTCAACTTGTTATCATCAAACTGCTGTAAATAAGAGCATCTTGTGCCTGTTCGTGCCATTTTAGAGACTAATGGTGATGAGCTTCGTAGATTTGTAATGATTTTTGGCTTGATCCAAGTAATTACACTTACACTATAATTATACTTACTTTATAAATATTGAACAACTCGAGTTATTTAGTGAGGTTGCGACATTTGACCGATTTGTGATGCAGAAAGTGGACGACGGAGGAAAAATCGAAAGTTAAAAAAGCCTTCAAGTTGGAGTTAGCAGCTAGTGTAGAGCAGTCTGAGAGCCAACCACCACCAGGTAAGCATTCACGTTATAGTTGGTAAGACTGGTGACGACCAGAACGATTTACATCAAAATCTGTTGTATTGCCATTCTATTTTCGCGAAAATTCCACAGTTTTTATTGCATATTCGGATTGTACCCAAAATTTCATGAAAATTTGATCCTCAAACCATTTTTTTTTAAATTGCGCACAACCGGTTCAGCAAAGCCCGAAAATTTGCGCAACCCCAAAAATTGTCAAATTTTGGAAAACAGTAGGTAAATTCTAAAGTTTGCTACTTTTTTTTCTTTTTTTTTTTTTTTTTTATCCTACGTGATGCTATCTGTTTCTTGATTCGACTAGGTATATTTTCGCGGAATAATTACCAAAATTTGTTGTTTATTTTGAGTCCTTACGTTTTTTAGGTGCTTGTTTTCAGATTTTTGGGGGGTCCGGAGTCCGGTTGAGATAAGAAGAAGAGAAAGAAAAATAAGAATTTTTTTTTTCAACTACGAAGTTGTGTTTGCAACACACCAGTTAAAAAAATATGATTTTTTTTTTTTTTCAAGTGAAATATTGAATCGAATCAAGGAACAGATAGCATCACGAGAATCAGCGTTAAAGAACAATACAAATTCATGTTTCACACCTTATATTTTTGTCATATCATGTTGTATGTCGTGCACATGCGTCTTGAAGAAAGGTCGCACGTCGATATCGAGCGGTTGCATCAAAATTTGCGATATATCGATTGTTAGGGCGCGTACTCTGATCAAGATGAACCGAATTATTCAACTTAGCGGTATAATTCATGTTATTTTGTACTTATCCCTAGTACATATCTCTAATGTTTTTTTTTCACATTCTCAGCCAAAATCCAGTTTCTTCAGAAGAAACCAGCTCCATTACCTGAAGACAAAGATAAGACACCCTCAACCAAAAGCCCAGGAGTTTCAACGAGGAGAACGTCAATTCAGGTGTGTTTTTATGTTTTACGTTGTGACAGCTCTCGTTTACTTATTACTCGTTGAATTATTTTCAGCAAAATGTAATTTTGAGTTCTCGTGTCGGTGGTAGGCACCCAAATGCAGATAAAAGTTGACAATTAGCACCTAAACTTGTACTGGTTCTAGTATTGATGTGATTCTAGTTGTTATTGAGCTTGTCTTCTAAGCTCTTCTGGTTTGGTCTCAAGCGAGACAATATTTTATCCATTTGAGTAGAGTGTTCCATATAACTTATTAATTTCCACTACAGATTAACAAAGAAATGTCGACTCCTACCAAATCGTCGGTCGTCCAAGAGTCAAAACGAGATGATTGGCCGCATCGGTTAACTCCTGAGGACAAGGTACGTTCCAAAAAATATGAAAAAACGCTGCAAATTCTTTCACAGGGGTTGGTCATTCATCGTAACTGGAGCATGGAGACTCATTCCATTCGATTCTACGTCCAGAAATTTATGGAAAACGATACGCTAGACATCTAAATTGCTGAAGATATCAAACATGGGGGAAATTGGGGAAATAGTGGGTACCAGACCCATTCTAATCGATTCAGGGTCTAAAATTTAGTGGCAAATGATACCTCACATGCCTAGTTTCTGAAAAATCTCGAAAATCGAGTTTCAAATATTACATTTTCACCCCTACCCACCCCGATCGGGCTAAAAAGTTTCAAGGAGCAGCCTATGTACCAGGAATCTCGAAAACCCTATCTGTGAGACCGTGGGTTTGAACTGAAGAACTGTAACAGTTAATTGAACTTTTAATGACTGATTGAACAGAAGTAAACGGATACAGATTTCATGAACAGCAATACAAACACGTTGGAGAACAGAACTATAGTAACAGTAAAAATAGTAAGTTAGGAAGTTAGTTCACAGAACGAGCGAGCACTGATGTCGTGACCTACCCTGGTCGACCCAAACAGCGGGTAATTTGAACTGGCTGCTCCTTGGCATCTTTTGATCTTATAAGGAGGCCTGGGGCCAAACACTATCTGATACCCATTTTGACCCATGGGCGCCAACCGTTTGGGGACTGGTCTCATTGGATTCATTGTCCAAAATGTAGTCAAAAATTTATTATTCAAAATATACTTGTTGCCCCTCTCCCTCCCCCCTCACCAAAATTTGGTCCGATCGGGCTGACAGGTTTTGAGGACCAAGTACCACCAAAAACGGGTACCTGACCAAAATTTTAGATTAAAAAAAAAAATTTACAACCAAAGTTGACGTGGACGGGGAAAGGACATTTGCGTATTTTAGATAGACACCTTGAAACGCCCAGAAAATTGGAGAGATTGACTTTTTGCATGAAAATATAGATTGATTGTTCAAGGAATAACCAACCAAAATGATAAAATATCTCTAGTTTCCACGTTGGTACTCCATGATGACATCGTGTTTATTGTTGATTTTGCAGAAAAATAAGATAAGCAACGGTATAGGACCCCATGACTCAACTGATGAGACAAGCGACGAATGCACCTGTGGAAAAAATAAGAGACGAGAAACTATGCGAAGGAAATTGCCTCCTACTCGAAGTCCAACGGCCCACCCGAGGTGAGTAAATTCGAATTTGAAGTTATATTTTGTTGTTTATTTTACGTAATGTACCAGCGTGAGGTATGCTTAGACCGGTTAAGGAGGATTAGGAGGAAGGGTAATTAGTGGGATGGGAGGGAAGGGAGGTCAAAGGCGCCTAGAGCAAGAATGATAGACTCACCTGGATACAACCAACTCACGGGACATCATGTATTTGTTGGGTTTTGAGTCATAGTGCTTTAGTAGGCAAGTATGGCCTAGTATTAGTGGGTCATTGCATGGCCTAGAAGCGCTCTGGTATCTGCACAAAATGGATTACCATCAAAATCGAAGGCAGCTGATGACGATATTTCTATATCACAGGGAACGCAGAAGAAGCGTCAGCGGAGAAGAAATCAAAAGAAGATCGTCCATGATACCAACGAAATCTCCCAGCCCCGTCACTCTAGGTGAGGATCCACTTCTTCCGTCCAGGCTCAGCCCCCGTTCTGCGTTAAGTCCAGGTGGCAGCCCATCGAGGACTCCACGAGGTTACAAGGTAAAGTTTGCTGTACAAGTCGCTGCTTATTTTTACCTGCTTCAAATGAATCGTGTCATAATCTCGTGGCGTCTTTTTGCAGGGCATCGTCAGTCCAGATTCGTCTCGCCTGAAAGCGCTGAGCGCAGAGTCCCTCAGATCCGTCAGCCCTGGGAGTGATTCAGTCTTCTATAGTGAACCGAGTAGTAATACGGTGACGGACAAGTCCCAACCCGCTTGTGAACACTGCGGTCGCCAATATGAGTCCCAAACTAAGGTTAATAAATTGATAACCTCAAACACTGGATGGTGCAAAAAAATAGAAACTTGAAAAAAATCAGGAGAAAATGTTCTTTTTAATTTATTTTTGGTACTCAATGTACAATACAGTACTGGAAATTGAAGAAAGATTCAAGTTTGTGGATAGGATGTTGAGCAAAGATGATATCTGTCTTACTGGATGCGTTCATTAAATCCATAAAATTTTGCCATCACCTGTAGTTTCCGGCTCTTTAGTCAAGGCTCTTTAATAGCCAGCTTCTTCGTTTACGTGGCATTTGAGTCTTACAATGTGGACCGAGGCCCTTCGCTTGATGACTTCTTCTACACTGTCCACTTTGCGGTGCAGAGCGTTGTTCTGGAAGTACCATGGTGCATCAGTACACTGCAGAACAGAGTTCTGGAATCTCTAAATGATCTGCCGATTGGTTGGAGCGGTACAGTTGAGGAAAGTGAGGATGTAGCCAATCTTGAGATTGGTGAAGTCAACGGGCACGAACTTTAGACTTAGATTAATTACACAGGAGTAGAGGAGGTGTCCACTGCAGTCTTCACTGCAGTGTCCACCCCCCGCACCTAGGCCTAGTGGCCCATTGTGCTAGCCCCTGGTCACAAAGCAAGCCAGACTACAAAGACAAACACGCGTGTTGTGATAATATCACACATATTATGTCCCCGGACAACCGTTTTGGATACTTACTGCCGGTACTAAATTGGCCTCACGACGTCGAGTAAACGCCGGGGGTGCTGGATTCGTACCAGCAGCCTCGAAACTTTGACCACAGAAGTCTCGAGCCCTTAGAGACCAGCGTCATGCCGAGGTATTTGGCCTCATTCGTATAGTAAATGGCTGTGTTGTTGAGGAAAGTGAGGATGTAGCCGATCTTGAGATTGGTGAAATCGACGGGCACGAACTTAGCCTCATTTAATTTGATGTCCATTTCAATGTCCATTGACTGATTGGAGATTGATTTGTTGAGCTTAATACGGATTCTCTGTTGCTTTTGCCAACTGCTAGGACAGCAGTTTCGTCTGGAAACGTAGCTACAGAAGGTATAAAAGTGAGACTAAAACACTTCCCTGAAGCACACCAGCTTGCGTTTTCCTTGGTTGTGAGTAGGCAACGTCCTGTTTGATGCGAAAGTACCGGTCAAAATGGGAATAGAATAGCTCAACGAATTGGTAGAGCAGTTTTCTCTTTAACTTATGCATCAGGACTTCATGCCAGACTTTATTCAAAGCTTGTGACAATCTAGAAAGCTGGCTGAGCATACCTTCTTTTGCTCTAGCACAGCGCTTCTTCAATGACGTTTATTCTTCAAGTGAATAAAATCGCATGCTGATAAGTAGTGAGAACGACGTGGCCAAGCAATGTCACCGTTCCTGGAAATGACATGTCACCAAACAGGCGCCTGACCGCTGCCATTGAAATTTCTGCTGAATGTCTGAAAGTCTTGTTGAAATGTCTTTTCCACCGAACTAATCTGTTCAAAATTGACAACCCTCGTTCAATTTCATGTTTTGTTGGAGCGCAAGTGCGACGAGGAAGGTTGAAATGCAGCCTGAACCTGCGAATGGATTGAACCAAACTGTGACCATTTCAATAATAAAGGGCTACTACACGTTCTTGAACGCTCCACTGATAAATGGCTACTAAATCTCCATTGCTGGTGTTCAATTTACCACGTTTCTCCGCCCCTCGCATTGCTACCAACATCCCATCCAAAAGTTCCCATCTGTTTGCGCCACCCTGTATCTGTACACTGGACAAATTTTGAGAAAGTTCATTTTTGTTCAATTGTTGTTTACACTACAGGCAGCTGAAAAACCAGTGGTGGATATTGTCCAACCACCCGCCGGTTTTGAAGACTCACCGAGAACACCACATCGGCAGAGGTTGTACAAGAAGGCTGACAAAAGATACCGATCTGAAGAGAGGAGGCATCGCATGCATGTTGAAGCTTCAAGAGCAAAGTCTGAAGAACGTGCCAGGGAAGAGAGAAAAGAAAAAATCCGGTGAGCTAGTGCTTTAAGCCTGATTGATTGTATAGTTGATAGAGTTCTGATGGCTCTTGTATTTTGTATGCAAAAATTATGTTTTTCTAGTCCACTTACGAGATCAACGGATGCGAGTATGGAGAAGATCAACACGCAGAGCAGTTTTGACGACGACGACGAATGGCAGGGAGTGATGGTGGAGGCGTTCAAAATGAATTCGTGGGTCTACATTGGTGGCACGGAAGAACTCAAAGTGTGGCAACGTCCTGAGAGTCACGGTGAGTACGCTTACGTTTGAATTTATCAAAAATCAGCGTCAAATTTTGCCCTATTGCACGTCAGGGCTGCAAAAAATTGAGTTTGAGGGTGGTTCTTGTTGGTAGAAGGTGAACTTGACGAGTCTGAAAAACGTCGGAGAGAATCTCTGGAGTCGACGCAGTCTGAAGAGGAATTTAGAAGGAAATACCAAGCGATAACACATCGAATGGTCCACAGGAAGTCGAGTTTGGAGATGTACAAGCGGCTAGCTTCCAAATGTTTCGGTAATTGGGTTAAATCAGCCCCTTCAGTTCTTCACAGTGCACTTGGTGATGATGGAAGTTCTCATCCCTCATCCTGATTTGCAGAGCCGGACAAACGAGTGATGGTGAGACGTGTTTCTGGAGAATTTGGCTTCCGAATTCACGGCTCGAGACCTGTCGTCGTCTCATGTATTGAAGTTGGGACTCCAGCAGAATCGTCAGGTCTCGAAGTGGGTGATATCATCATATCGGTCAACAATACCAACGTTTTGGATTCAACTCATTCCGATGTCGTCAAACTCGCCCATGGAGGTACTTATGCCTTTTTCACCAGAAAATTATCTGAAAAGTTGAACCTGAAATCGCGCTGGTGTCTTTCACGGCTCCAAAAGTTGGACAATCCCGTTTTGAGGTTATCTAGTTTAGCTAAACAAGTAAGCCCATCCGTCCAAAATGAAAACTGGACAACGTGGCGTGTTTGGGCAAATAAACTTGATATCGCAACCACACGACATTATCCGCTTCAACTGATTCCTAATTTCATTGTGCTTTTTGTGTTTTGATGGTGACTGTCAAAGACGAATTTATCACATTTTGACGATATCTATTTTCTATTTGATTCCAAGTTTTGTACTGGATTTAATTCATATTGCGTTCATGGAAATTTAGAATGATACAAAACAAGTTGGGGAAAATATAAGAAGAGAAGAATAAACGGTTCATTACTCTTAAAATTCGAATAAAATTTGAAAATGTATGTGTCTGGAATTCAATCATACTCGCATTTGGTACAACCACCGCTCTTGTCTTCAGAAAGTAGATACATTTTCGTGATTATGTTGCCACCATCATAGGATACTCTGGGAAAAAATAATTTGTCAAAGCACTTAGTCGCCAAATTTACTAAATAAATGATGTTCTTCAATATTGGTATGAAAGTGATCAGTTACAGCACACGCTAGGTATTTACCTGTGAATAGTTCTGTGGACTCGCTGACCCTGCTGAAGTCAGCACATCTGCTGCATAGTATCTCGTCGAGAGCAATAATATTTGTTTATTGGAGACTCAGTATTAAATTCTCGCGAATTCGTTCTTCACTCTGTGCCAAAAACCAGCTACCCACGCGGCCATCTTTAAAAAAATAACCGGCAGTAAACGAGTTTAGCTGCTTTATCGCTCGGATGTTGGGAGTTTAAACTCGAAACGCCTCGATGCGGGTTTAAGCTCTAAAACGGCTCTGGTGAAAGGCGTTTCTGGTTTAAACCCCGTTAACTTCTCTTTGGGTTTAAACTCGTTTCAAATTTTTGGTGAAAATGGGCATTAGTCTAGAAATAGCGTGACAGCAAAAAAGTGTTTCATGTTTTAACATGGACTCATGTTTTAGCCATGACCTAACTACCAAATACCGTTCGCGGGGAGGGTGACGCGGGAGTGTCACACGGGGTTTTATAAGACAAGAAGAAAATACCGTACCTACTTCCTTGTAAGGTAGTAGTGAGTCATCAGAAAATACCGTACCTACTTCCTTGTAAGGTAGTAGTGAGTCATCAGTCACCTCGTATAGACATTCGTAATAGACATTCCGATTGCAGACGGCTAAAACATGGGTCCATGTTTATCGGATTTTAGCCGTAGGCTCTAAGCAGAAAGCAGACGGGGGTCCAGGGGGCTTGCCCCCTGGCGAGGCCCAGAGGGCCGAGTTTTTTCTAATTATTTTGCACGTTTTTGCTCAACTCGCAAAGTTTACTAGTGAGTCAGTTCAAATTTTGTTAGTAATAAATTATTTTAAACGCAGGATCTGACGTTTTGGAGTTGGAAGTTGCCCGAATGTGCGACCGAACGTCTCGAGGAACACCTTCGCCTCCAGTGATCACCGGTTGCCTCTTCCGTCTGTCGACCTCCAAATCCACCAAATCCTGGATCCTTCGGTATTTCGTACTCAAACAGGATCATTACTTGTACCATTACAAATCTGAATCGGTAGGTCGCTCTAACATTAAACGTTGAAGGTGAAGTAGATCGTAAAAGTTCAACAGTCTAGGAATGATCTGCTCCGTTATGGAATAGTTTTCATTTCGAGAATTTGCCCTTCATTGTGACTTAAAAGTTTCTTTTTTCTAATAGTTGAAAAAAGGCATATAGTTTCTTTGAATAGGCATATATAATGTCCACTATCGTAAGCGAAGCTGGAAATTGAACGTATTTTAACATTTTCCTAGTTTCAAGAAGTCAGTTTGGAACAGAATTGGCAGTTATCTTTGGAGAGATTTTCTATGAATACAATTTTCTCAATAAGGAAAGCAATTTTTTTATTTAATCATGGTATTTTCTTGTTCTGGTGAAATGCAGTAACGTGTTGAGATGAGAAATGTGTGGTTTTATCGTTATTTCTATGTTAATGTTAATCATGAAACATCATTGCCAAGTTCAGATGTCATTTCATCTGATTATTGCCTTAGATTTGATACAAACACAATATTTAACTCCCAATTTGTACTTGTAGCCCCCATTTCAATCTTTTTAAACCAAACTGTTAAAGATAAGGCCATGGCACAGAAGCTTGGGTCTGTGCACATTCATTTAGAATGTGCAAAAAGGCAAAGTACCTATTGATTTGGAAGGGGGAAATATGAACTATCCATTATTGTGCGCCGTTCTTCTTGTGTTGGCGACACTGATCATCACATTAACAGGAAGTTAATATTCCTACCTGTCATCTGGTGATAGGCAGAACATACAACTTATCACTACACCCACACATAGAAATCCTCCCCTACATTTGGCAGTGATCCTCGTGGTTGTCCACCATAACTAACCTTGTGTCACCGCCATAATGTCTGTAGCCTACGGTATTCTTTCGTTGTCTTAAGTGTGGATTTTCTGTGGACTGATCTGTTTTTGTAAGCATTGTGCCTTTTTGTACTCACTGATTTGCTCCCAATTATGATCTTTAGAGTGATGATATGATGTAAATGGTTATTAGAAGAACGTACAATGAAGGGCAAGGAACTTTTTTTTTGCAGAAACAAAATACATATAGCTGAGTTGAAGTTGACCTGCCAGACACAGTTTGATGTGATAGTTGGTTCAAATTGATAAACTACACAATCAGTGGAAGTCAATATCATCAAAAGAAACGATTAAAAGAACTAAAAACCTCGAGATTTTCAAACAAAACAGCTCAATATCATAAATTCACTATTAAAATTCATGTGCTACACTTTGGAGTTCACTATTATCCTCTATTTGACAATTTTGGGGTTGCGCGACATTGCGTGCTCGCTAAAAATATATGGGGATAAAAAGATCAAATTTTTATGAAAATGTGGTTAGAATTTTCATAAAATATATAGCAATAAATGGGTGGAGTTCCAATTTAAAACTAGAAAGTTAGTTTCACTTGCACACTCCAGATCCTTGGACAAAACCATTTTGGGAGGAGGGAAGGGGGAGGACAACTTGGTGGACTATATTTTTTGAAACGAGGGTGGTTATCAGAAATTTCTCATTTGATGACGTATCTGCGTTTCCCCAGAACATTGCTAATAGCAAGTGTATTCCTATTGATTGGTAAAATTATATCACTGCTAGAATACAATCATTTGATGCAGCAGTGTGTATCACATCGGCTTATCTTCTACAGGGAGGCCAACCCCTCGGTGCCTTGAACCTCACTGAGTATACCTTGAGCCACGTCGCAGATCCTGACAAGCCTCATAGTTTTAAAATTTCCAAAAAAGGCTCCCACGCCGTTTTTCTGGCGGCCGTGTCGGCGAGCGAATTGGACCAATGGTTGACTGCTTTTAGCGAAGCGTGCAAACCTCAAGTGAGTCGCAGTTGAGGGCAATGTGGTGCATTTATTTGCAATTGAACGTTACGTAACACATTCTTGTTTCAGTTACACATATGGGATTCACCTAAATGCCTCAGTGCGCCTCCGACCAAAATTTTGAGGCCCGACTGCGCTGGTACTTTGTCAACTCTCATCCACCACAGGGGCAAAACGTGGAAAAGGAGGTTTTGTATTCTCAAGGACGCTTGCCTCTTTTTGTATTCAGATATCAACGCGGAAAGCGCTTTAGGTGAGTTGGTGATTTTTTGGAGCTTTGATTCATGATAATAAGAAATCCATGACTAAGGAGTATCTGAGAGAAGACTGTGGTGGAACTTGTGGAGGCTTGTTCCCAACGGGCATATGTTCTTCAAGAATGCTCCTTATGAATTTTCCGAGGAACTCCACTGAATGTGAAGTAATTCTAACCTAAATTCCACAATTTAAGTAAGAACCACTTTTTCGCAGTTTTCTCATGAATGTTTCTGTGATTTCATTCTTTGGTTGGTTATCCCTTGAATAATCAACCAATGTAATCATGCCAGAGGTCAACCTTTCCAATTGGCCCCAAAATTTGACAGTGTGGCATGCCTGAATCAGAACGCTGCCAATTCCTGCCAAAATTTGGTGGCTTGGGGCAAAATAATTGGGATACAGTGTGTAGGGAGTGTCCTGGAATCAGTCCAATAGTGCCCATTTTGGCCCAAACACATTTGCTGTGGGTCAGGATCCATCTCAATGAATTATTTAGAATCCTTTAATTTAATGAGTAATGCTCCTCCACACATCGAAGTACCTACCAAAAAATCTCGAAAACCCACTTTCGAAATGGGTAATGAGGTAAGTATTTTGACCCATGTCCATTTCCGGTGGGTACCAATCGTTTCGAGACCCATTTCAATGGATTCAGCGTCCAAAATTTAGTGAAAAAAAGATGTCCCTCATACCTAGTTCCCAAAATGTCCCGATTTAATAGGGCAGAAACATTTGAGGACCTACTAGAGGCGGAAAGAGATCCCTGACACAAAATTTAAGATTTTTAGAAAATTGTCTACTACCAAAAACGGCGTGGACGACAGGATGAGTTTTTGAGAGAGGTTGACCCCCTCCCCTCCCGCCATAATTACGTAGGTTGATTCAAGGAATTAACCAAAACAGAAATATCCGTCCACCGTCTCCAGCCAATTCCGACAGTTGACAATTTTCAAAAAATCCAAATTTCTATCAGGGACCTCTTTTTGGCTCTTTGGTCCTCTTTTTCACCCCAATTGTACCAAATTTAGGACAAGTATGAGTAAAGTTACCTACGTTTTTTGGAACCCGATCTTTAACACTTTTGGTGAATTGTGCATGTGGGGTATCATTTCCCACTAAATTTTGGCCGCTGAATCGATCAGAATGAGCTCTGAACACTCTTTTTACTGTTTTCCCTATACCTATTCTTGCTTCAAGGACAAACCAACCACCGTGGAAGAATTTTCAGCGTTTTTTGTACTGTTCCTTATGAATTTTCCAAGAAATTTCACTGAAAGTGAAGTAATTCTTACTCAAATTTGACAATCGAACTAAGAACCACTTTTTGGTAGTTTTCTTAATAATGTTCCTGTGATTTCATTTATATTTGTTCGCTATTTCGTTAAAAAGAGCACTCCTACTTAATTAAACTATTTTAAAATACATTTTTTTCAAGAAATATATTTAAAAATGATGTTTTGGCTTATTTAAATTGATACCGTAGGGCATAAAAAAGCTTATTCGTGTCCCAAATGATCGATTTTGGGGTCTTGGTATCGATTTTTCGAGACCATTCGATTGGAGTAGGGCTCATTACTCTTCAAGATTGGAAAAAAAGTTAAAAAAATAGGAATGTTGTCGCCTGAAATAATGTTTTTATTCACATTTTCCGGTTTATAAATTAAACTGACAATTTTCGGTTCGTATCTGTTGATTGATTTAACAGGGAAATGAGTAATAAATCATAGCCGTACAAATCAACTTTTAGACCTCGCCATTTCCATAGTATGATGCTTAGTTGATGATCACGTTTCAGGTCTTATCTGTCTACATGGCTACAGAGTTCAAAGTTCGACTTCCGCCTCCAGAAAGTTCTCATTCGAGTTGGTCCCTCCTGAGCCTCCACTTCTGCATTTGTATTTTTACACGGACACCGAATTAGATAAGAAGAGGTTCTTATTTTTACGCTATAAATATTTGTAAATTGTATCGAGTTTCATAAATTTCCTCCTTGTTGAACTACGCCTTTTTATTTACCGAACGTTTTTATTTTCTTGCAGATGGTTAGCAGCTCTCGAATACTCTATCGACCGATGGGTCAAAGTAGGATAGTCAACGCCTACGAAACACTGCCAATAATATGTGATCGCCGCATCGGAACCAAACATATTTTTATGCATTTCCTCCAAGGTTGTAACATAAGTTTATAGGGTTACCCACTTACCAAGTCAAACGACGAACTATGTTCGTCCTGACCCGTACACGCTGATTATTCTTAGCGGTTGACGAAATACTCGTACAAACCATAACGAAAATACTCGTAATACTTATTATTGTAAGTCAGTAGTTTAATAAATTGTTGTTCCGTTCACTCGTGCCCACCAATATCGTGTGTGCAGTGTGAGATGAGTCAATTCTTTCGTTTTAGCGTGAAATGATGTATTTCATTATTTAATCTATCGTTTTATTTAACGATCTGTCGATCGGGTCTCTAGGTTAACCGTTTACACGTTTGCTCATGGCAATGTTCACAGTAAGTTACAACACCAAATAGGTGACTAGTTCTGGAGTCGGCTCTCCCAGTTGGAGTTCCAGAACGGTAACAAATCTTACGGTTAAGTACATTTTCGCTTATTTGACGTTATGTGATATTTATGGCATATTGGAACCGTCGTCTATTATTGTTTGTTGATTCCCGCTTGTGTGTTAGGTGTTATTCATAGGCTGAGATGGTTATTGGGTCCAAGGTCGGGTTAAAGCTAAAACAGTGCAATGGTAGGGAATGCCCTCAGTCCAATGCTCAATGCTCAGTCGTTGCCCTGGAATAGCCTGTTGTTTGGACCATCTTCTATCTTAAAATCACTTAGATATAGTTGGCAATGCTTTGCCAGCCGTCATTGTCATCTAGGATTCTTCTCACCAGTTCCTCCAGTGATAACGGTGAATCTTCCTTCAGTTGTTCCCAGAGGTTGTTCCTTCCCTTGCATTTGGAACAATTAATGATTGTATGACTGACTTTATCATCTACTGTATGATATATGTCTGTCTACAATGCTGGTTTGAAAGCATTACAGATATCCAGAGTTACCAGCAATCCCACATGGCTTGGATGATGTCCCTCTTGACCTCTGCCATTGACATTGATTCAGGCACTTCAGCAACGTCTGCATAACCAGACAGGTATAAAATTCATTCATGGGAAACACTTCAGAGGATTGGCCCTAGTACTGACCCTTGGGCTGCTCCTGCTGAAATGTTTTACTCATTGTCCAAGAGCAGTATCATAGTCCAACAATCCGTCAGCTAGGTAGCTTTTCAGTTCTCTTAGTAGATATGGTGGCACATGAAACATCACCTGTGATTGAAGCGTGTCCTGCAATCTGACTGAATTGAAAGCATTATTGACATCCAGAGTTATCAGTAATCCCACATATCTTGTATGATGTTCCTCTTGGGTTTTCCTGAGCTATCACCAACAGCTCTTTCTGGCACTGCTGCAACGTCGTCTGCATAACCTACCTGACAGGTGTAAAATTCTTTCATAGAAAACACTTCAGAGGGTTGGCCCTAGTACTGACCCTTGGGCTGCTCCTGCTGATATGTTTTACCCGTTGTCCTGGAGCAGTATCATAGACCAACGACCTATGAGCTAGGTAGTCCTGGGTTTCGTCCTTTTCTGCTTGATCCTGCAGTCTTAATCCAGTACCCCTTTGAAATAATGGAGATGCTGTAGATCTTTCCAATTGACCCCAAAATGTAGCCTAAAGAACCATTCAACATTCACAAGTTTCTCAGTTTCGATTGCTACTCAGTGCCTCACCATGAAGTTGGCACAGCCTCAGCCAACAACCAGCGTATCTTAGTGCACCAGTGCCACTTTTGGTGTAATAGCCATCTGTAAGGCTTTTGAGACAAGACTTTTGCTTTTCTCCTAAGCTGAAGGCGGAGTACAAACTATCAGTCTGTTATGTAAAAGGGTATGATTAGTTTCCTCTGATTGAGACAGAGTTTGGATTTGTTAGTTCTTCAGCCAGGTACTGTGGCTCATGCCCAGTATTCTGAAGAATGCAATTTCAAACACTGCTGGATACATAACTATTTACCTCTCAGTATAATCACGTGTGTCTATTTGGAAGTGGTACTGCCTAAGTGCCCCACTACGCCAAAAAATAGTCAAAAGCTATACCCAAAGAGGGAGAGAGAGCCGAAAGAGGTTTCTAGGCAATAGTGATAGTCTTTAAGAAAGGTAACAGTGAAGCGATAAGACTTTGTTCAAGGGTTGTTACCATAAGGGAGGACTGGCTTAGAATGGATTCCAGGGTTTATTTCCTCCTGGCTTAAATACAATGCTTTCCATCCGTCCCTCTCCCTAGCTTAGGCTCAGGAGAAGGGGCCAGTGGAAATCCTGAGTTTAGCTGGGTTGATCCCTTTACCTCTTCTCTATGTTGGTTATTTTATTAAGCAAATGATGTACATAGTTTTGTAGCTAATGAAATGTGTCGCTACATATTCACCTACAGGGGAGGACTTGGCCACTTTTGGTGCAGAATTTGGCAAATGCCATCTTTAATTGGAAGCCTGCCACGGAAATAACAAGTTTTGCACCAAAATACATCATCCGATCCTCATTTTTAGGGGGATTTAACCACTTTGGACACAGAATGATGCTACCATACGATTTCTTAGTGTGAAATCAAAGAACGGCTGTTGCAAAGTTGCATGATCTTCAAGAAATTATTCAATAACCAGGAAAAAGTTACAAAATAACCAATGATTCCTTGTCTGCAATTAGACTCTGAGCCGCCATTTTAAGAAAATTGCTCCATGCAGATCATCAGTATTGCCAGTCATTGCTTTACTATCAAGTTTGTGGGAACCACTGAGAAAGTTAATAAATTAGATTAAATTTCTTTATTAAATTCTAACTTTTGTCTCATTTACCATTATTTTTCAGTCTTCTCGAATATAATACGACCTCCCCTCTAATCATCTCAGCGACAATGCCCTGGTTGCTCAGGTTTCCCTAAACTAGATCACAACCTCGAATGTTCCACGTTGGAACGTATTCTCAAAGAACGCCGCTTGTACCATATTGGAAAAAAAAATGATAAAAATAACCCAATGTTTTCACATAAATTTCTTTTTGTAGATATTAAATGTTCATCGTCCCCAAAAATCTCAAATTTAGTCATCGTGTATCAATGCACACCGCACAACGTGGATTTAGAATTTATTATAGCGGACCATTTTTGGAAGCGTATTTCTTGACTTTGGATCGTTCTAAGTGTCATAAGTGTATTTGTAAAAATTATTATTAATCGGTAGTTAGCGAACGGTTTTAGTTCATTGTGATTGTGCATTGTTTCATGTGCACAGCCTCTTAGTGGTCCATGCCAATTCGTTACCTAAGTGTTCTAGAGAAAGATAAATGTGGATAATTACGCGTTTAAATTGTTATTAACGGTAAAATTCTAATTATAGGTAAAATCGGCAAATAAAAGACTCGTAAGATTGTGTTTGAAATAAATTGAATCGTAGCAATTTAAAATGTAATGATAAGTAGTTTATGAGAAACTAAATGTGTTCATGAGATGCTATGACGTTACGCTAGTGTATTTCTACGGATGGTTAACGAAGGGAGAAATAGTAGGTGTAACTTTTAAAATGGAAACGAAATTCCTTACAATGTATCAGTTTTCCGTCTGTGTAGAAATGTAATATCTTCAGGCTGGCCAAGCAAAAATGGTGATGTTTTTCTGAGTTTTTGTGAACAGCAACGCAGGCAAAATTCAATTTCAAGGGAATATGAAAGAATCAACTTTGAGGAATTTCTCTGTTTGTTCACTGAAATACACATTAATAATACCTATTTATTTCTGCCCCAAAGGATTTAGCGCTAAGGGTGAGTTGAAGGAGAAGTCTACAAAATAAAAATATCTATGTATGAGTAATTGAATTATGCACAAAAGGCTCAGGGTTGCAGTCATTTCAAAAAAGGCTCTGAAGAAATGAATGGAATGGTAAGATTAGGCAGCTATGGAGGGGCAACATGGCACCACAGCCAGTGCTGCCTTGATATCACCACAGCTAGTGTTGCCTGGATGGCACCCCAGCCAGTGTTGTTTGAATGACACCCCACTCAGTGTTGTCTGAATGGCACCACAGCCAGTGTTGCCAAGATGACAATACAGCCAGTGTTGTCTAAATGGCACCCCTGCCAGTGTTGCCTTGATGTAACCACAGCCAGTGCTGCCTTGATATCACCACAGCTAGTGTTGCCAGGATGGCACCCCAGCCAGTGTTGTTTGAATGGCACCCCAGTCAGTGTTGTCTGAATGGCACCACAGCCAGTGTTGTCTAAAAATGGCACCCCTGCCAGTGTTGCCTTGATGTCACCACAGCCAGTGCTGCCTTGATATCACTAGTCATTCCATGCTGCAAATAAAGCCATTTTTTTGGATAATTCGAAATGTGAATAGCGCACCCATTTTGTGTCAAAATGAAAC
Source organism: Cyrtorhinus lividipennis (assembly GCA_019603395.1). Classification (NCBI taxonomy): domain Eukaryota; kingdom Metazoa; phylum Arthropoda; class Insecta; order Hemiptera; family Miridae; genus Cyrtorhinus; species Cyrtorhinus lividipennis. Next base: position 24,273,430 of record CM034004.1, read on the forward strand.
ATATCTAAGGCAATGTTACCAATTTAGAAGAATTTATTTGTTGCTCGCTTTTTAGTATTCTATATAACACTTTATTTGTTGATTATAGGCCGTATGTTTTATGACGGATACAATTTGTTGATTTTTATTGGTAAGTGCCTTTCAGAAGTTGTTGCATTTCACAGCTTCGGTTGCGCAGTGGTGAGAAATCTATGAAATAATGGGGTATATAAGTGATGCAAAATATTAAAACACCTAAAAACGTTTGATTCAATTTGTTAGAAAACATCGCCAAAATGTGAAATGTAAAACGGAGGTCCTTAATGTAATTTTTACCGAAGTTTAGAGAAATTTTGAGTGAAAATTACTCTGACATCCGGAGTTCTCGTTCGCCATTGTAGTCACAATGACTACAGTGTTAATTCATGGAAGTCAAAAGCTTTGCCAGGTAATCATATTTCTCTAAATTTCGCCTCCTAATTTCTATGAAGACCACCCTTATTGCCTCTATTGGGAGTGGGGGGAGGGGAGGGGCTCATTACATAATGCGACTATTGACCCCGCTTATTCACCCCATTTTGTTTATCGTGACCGATTCTCGTTGAGGGTTGGAGGTTATTCATGGAAATGTTCGTTACAGAACAAATTCCCAAACCTTTTCTCCCTCAAGCCAAATATTTTCTCGCCTTTTACTCTGCTTATTATTTATTTATTTATTTTCATTTTAAATATTTTTATTGCCGAGCTTTTGGACAACCACTTGTGTCATTTACCGGAAGAATTCTAAGTGGAAAGGATAATGTATTTGAGGCACTGCGTCATTGAAGTATGATCATTCCTACTGAGTTTAAAATGATCGTAACTAAATAAGTAAATTATATTGAGTGTTAATTCGCTTACGTGTCGTAGCTGACCGTCAACTAAATACGGGTTTTTACTATTGTAAAAAATAAAGAAAATAATTGATGTGAATTCGATGAGATATAACGGTTATATTTATTGAAAACCCCCTCTCGAAGCTTTGGTTGAGAGATTGTACATACAAATACGTTTAAGTGCACCGTATTAGTGTGTTCAGTGTTTATGAAAGTCCCTAAGCGACTTAAAATCATGTCTAATATTTAGAGGTGAATTTCCCTTCTGTTTTTAATGAGAGTAGTGAAGGGAAATTGGTTAGATTGCAATGTGAACGTTAACAAAATTGTTAAAACATGACCCAATAACTAAAAAAAAAGATAATATAAAATATTTTGTCTAGAATTTTATAGTCAACACAATTGTCAAGACTTGATTGATCTTTCAGTTCCGAACCGAAACATCCGTTGCGACCGAAATTGACTGTTTACTTTGTTAGAGTTATTGATCAAAGAGTTTAATTACGAACATTTAAAACGCTCAAATAAACGGAAAAATGAATTTTAATTATATCGGTATTGATGTTCATTTCGGTAGTTTTTATTTCTCGTTGCCTCGTTCCACAACCGTGTGAAATTGTTTTTCACGTCCTCTCAGGAACTCTGTTTTGTGGCATTGAAGAGTTTTTGGGGAGTTCAAATCAAACGGTTGCCATTATGCTGCAAGCCAGGACACATAGGAGGTAGGATACTGAAAAACGGTGTAAATTCTTACGCAGGGGTTGGTAATTCTTCGGACCAGGCTCATGGAGGGAGACTAATTTCTTCAACATGGGGAAAATGGGGAAAATTGGTGGGCTCCGGACCCATTACAATCGATTCAGGGTCCAAAATTTAGTGGAAAATGATACCCCACACCCCTAGGTACCAGATATCTCAAAAACACTTGTTCAAAATGGGTTCAATTTTGACCCAAAACCTCAACCAGAGGGCGCCAATCGGTCCAGAACCCATTTCATTGGATTCAGCGTCCAAAATTTAGTGGAAAATGATACCCAACACTCCTAAATCGCCAAAAATCTCGACTTTTCAGCCCGATCGGACCAAATTTGGGCGGGGTAGGGATCAAACTGTGTATTTCAAAAAATAATTTTCGAGATTTTTGGTGATTTAGGAGTGTGGGGTATCATTTTCTACTAAATTTTGGACGCCAACTTTTTGAATCCAATGAAATGGGTCCCGGAACGATTGGCGCCCTCTGGATGAGATTATGGGTCAAAATGGGTATCTATCTACCCATTTTGAATATGTTTTCGAGATATCTGGTACCTAGACGTATGGGATATCATTTTGGACCCTGGATTGATTGTAATGGGTGCGGAACCCGCCATATCCACTATTTTCCCCACGTTGAAGAAATGAGTCTCTATGCACCTGGTCCGAGGAACAACCAACCTTTGTGTTAGAATTTGCACTTTGAAACGCCCAGAATGAAATTTTTGGAGCGAATCGGGGAGGTTGACCTTTTACAATGAAAACAAAGGTTGATTATTCAAGGAATAACCAACCAAAACAGCCACCTACCCACGAGATGTCCTCTCAAGGCTGTGTCGTTATCCAAGGAACATATAGCCATTAGAAGGAACCCAGAAATTGGACAAGTCTGATAAGCAGACTCCTGCCTGACCACCTAATAACTCAAAATTGTTGTTTGCATCGCTCATCTCAGCTGAAATCCCAGCTTTACAAAAGTCAAAAATCAACTGAATAAAATCAATTCAAATAAAAAATAAAAAAAAAAAAAAAAAAAGCACAGCTTGTCTGACTCCATTTTTATTAGCGTAAACTTTGGTAAATTACGACCAGTCACAAGCATGTGACCTTACAAGACATTTTTTCGGTCATCTTACGTCTATGTTACTACCATAATAAATATCGTACACCCTATTTACACTTAAATGTGATACTCTGTACAAAACTAACGCAAGGTGACCTTACACGAATGACCAGGGGAACTTCTTCGAGCGAAGAGACCGAACCAATGAAAATGGCACTTCTTATGTCCTACAACGTAGAAGTTTTACGTATTGGTAAGTTGAGAGTAAAATAATCCTTCCGCTCGTTACTAGCTAGTAGTTGGACGGTATGATCATACTTTGTATACGCGATCCTTCGATTCTGAAGAATCTTTTTCAACTCAACCAAGTTTGACTTCATCAGGTGTCATTTTTCTACTAGGTGTCTGAGTGCTTCTACCTTTTTGTTTATTTTTTTGTGAACTAGGCAAGAACCTATACTTAACATTTTAATAAAACAAATTTTTGTAAATGTGCGCTCTATTCAGTGGAATGCACAACTAAACGTCCAAGCTGTTGAGGTACAGACACGAATCAGATTGCACTGCCACTTATCCAACATTTGGAAAACAAATTGTCTGAGCTAAACACCGTACACATCACAATCATACAATAACGACTTGAAAATGTTTCTTGTGCTCAAATCAGGACATCATCAACGAGAACTGCTTTTGGTACAGGTTAAGCCCACACGTCAGAGGATTTCAATCAAAAGGGCAAGATACGATTTGAGTCATCGAGACGCAGTATGTTCCTCTCGCCCTGAAAAAAAGCATACAGGTTGGGGTTAAAAATAAAAGAACTTAAAAATTTCAAAAATTAAGAAATTGATTAAATGCGTTTATCCTTGAAACTTGAAAATCTGTAAAGAAGTTTGGTAGGTGGGGGCAAAAGTTACCACCTCTACTTGAAAATGACCGGGAAGATAATTGTTTATTTCTCATCAGTATGTATATTATCGTATCAGGAGTATATTCGTATCAGTACTGTGGAACTTCGTGGAGTCTTACCGAAGGTATAGGAGATCCCCACCAACAACATTATACTTTTTTTGGACCAGTAGGACCATTTGGGGGCCTAAGAAAAATCGAGATGACTGGTAACTTTTGACCCCACCAACCCTGTATGTGATTCAGGGTTTGGGAAGCAGGCTTGCTTGACGTTCATGCATAGGATGGTATGTAGCGACCCTAAGAATACCTTCACAGAGGTTCAATTCAGATAAAATTGGTTCAAAACTTGAAGTCGTGGCCAAGCATGGGGGCCTTATCATACTTTGAAACAGGATTTTTGAGGAAAAAAAGGTGGCCTTTAGAGGTGTATGCATAGGTGAGTATGTGGCGACCATAAGCATCTGAACAAAGAGGTTCAATTCAGGTATAAACGGGTTCAATAGTTGAAGAAGTGGCTGAATATGAGGGCCTTGTCACATTCTGTACTAGCATTTTCCATGGAAAGAAAATGTCATCCAAGGTGTTGGCCTGGTAGGGTATATAGCAACTCTAGGAATCTGAACACAGCTTTACTTGTGTGTGACCCAATCTGAAAGCATTCCTCAGGGTTGTGCATTAGAATCCACTGGCTCCACAGCAATTCCAAGAACAATTGGAAGACACCAACAAATTGTGGACTGAGTGAGGGTTGCAAAGTGAATGAATGAAGCAGGCTGTGTGACCAGGGTGGCGTTTCAATGCTGGACACCTTTTTTGAACCCAAACATGAAGGATCAAGAATTGAAACTACTTTGATAGACCCCTGGTATCAACAGGACAAGACAACAGCACATATTGGATGAACTGAAGCAAATAATGTTTTCTGCAGGAATGGTCTCTTGCAGGGGTAATATGGGGTGGTGCAAAAATATACCTAGGTACATGGGTTCCTAGATAAAAATTGATGAAATTGGACTACAAAATTAGATTTAAAAAAATAATCTAAGTGCCTATGGGGTCACCTATCTCAGCATGTTCATGTTTTGGCAGACGATTTCTGTCTGTTATTACACAAGTCCTCGGACTTGCCTCAGTACAAATCACCTTGTAGTTTGTTTGTATTCTTTAAATGAACCTATTGTCAAGTCATCTTGCTACACTTACGTTTCAGGAGTACTTTCTCCCATGATGACCGAAAATTCTTCGAGCCCGCGAAGTCTTCGGCAACTGGAAGTGCAAGGGACGCCTTTGAATGACAAGTCATTGCCACTCAAAACGGCCGCAGCGTAGTAACACGAGCTCATAAAATGGCTGCACCGAGCTTGTCCTGTCAACAGATAGTTCCATGTTGTAGTTATGACAGCACAATTGGTACTAATTTGATTTGTATTTGAGCTGCATGCAACAAAGTCATCTCAATTCTTATAGCTTGTCGGTAATGAAAGGAATATGTGTAGGAGTCGCTGCCTGGCATGGAAGAAGCGAAACAAAAAGCGGGGAAGGTTTTCCTTTTGTACGATTTTTCTCCCCAACAATGTGCACTGAATACGCAATATTGAAAAGCACCCCTTGGCGCACACAAGCAACAAACGGTGAACCAGTGTTGCCAATGCAACAACAACAATGTCCTCTTTTTCCCAAGCGCTTGGCATTAACCTGCTTCTTCTCTGCCAGGCAGCAACTCCTACGTATTCTTTTCATTCAGACAAGCTATAGCCATTATTGTAAAATTAAAGTATTTTAGTAATATTATTAAAAAAATAATAAAAATACTAACTGAGAGCTATACTTTTATTCAAGTACAACAAATTTGTTTCAGAGTTAGAAAATGACGACAATCAGCAATGAAATCAGAACAGTCCATTTAAGCTTTGAAAGTTTTAAACCGATGTTAGGTACCTACTTAGTTGCTGTGGTGGACACAACTTTGAATCTGCCTTCCTTAAATGCAACAGGAACCAAAGCCACCAGTAATGTGAGATTGCTTAGTAATAAAGTAATCAAGTGAACTAAGTTATTTTGACCAGCTTCTGGGATGCCTTCAGAAGATGCAGCTGTTTTTGGCTTGAACAGGGGAATTTAGTAGCTGCCAATACGTGGGATGCAACTAATTCAGAGGCCACCACAAAACTTGGTAGGGTTTGGTTATGAACTAATATTGAGAGAGTCTGATGCCACTCTAAGTGAAACGTTTATTAGGGAATTCCACTTTCCAATTTTCAAGAATTGTATAAGTGTTTACTCCGGGGTATGCAACTAGTTCATACGCCACCACTTGGTAAGCATTTGGATATGTGAAGCAAACTGGATTTGTAGTTGACAAATGAGAGCGGCATGATGAAGAGGCAGAGTTTCAGGGTAGAATGCCTGAGCCTGGTGTGATAAGGCCTTTTTATAGCCAAAGTGGGATGTTATTCTGCCCTGCCACTCGTCACCTTTGGTAGGGGTGTTGCAAGAGGGTGTCTCCCCTTCCAGGTCTCCCCAGCTTGGGTCTTCCCTGTCTCATCTCTCTTGTCTCAATTATTGTTTGCTTGTATTCCTTAAATCCGGAAAATATTTCTGTTTGGAGGCACAACCGTATAAGTAGGCAATAGGATGCATGAAGATACTGACGAAGAAGAAGATGGAGGATTCATAATTCTTTGTGAACATTGATCTCCTGGTTAGTTCTCAGTATTTGCAGCTTTAATTGAAAGCATGATCCCATCCTGACTCAGCTGGTTACATCCAGAGTGCATCTAGATGCTCATTTTGTGTCAACCAGCAGCAACGATTCCATGAAATTAAAAATATAAAATGGAATACTTTTTAGGTACAATTGTGCCAGGTACTTACGAATCCGCCTCCCCTCCCTCAAACAAGATGGCTGCAGAGTCCCACCGTTCATGCAGAAGTCCACGTGGCCAACTTGAGGGTTTTCTCCCAGTAGGCCCGCGTTTGTGTGAACCACATGAACTACATGGGCGTCGTCTTTGGTCAGTCTGAACGCCTTACCGCCGTATCTGTCCACCAAAGGTCGTGCTGGGTCGAGTCCTGCAAAAATGTTAATATGAAAATGGGATTTTTATTCCCTTTTCCTACCTCCTACCTCTCGCAATGTCCACAGACCACAAGAATTATTACTGTTTTCAGTTATGAACTACCCTGTGCCTTGTGGAGTGCCAAAGGGAGTTACACTGGGCGCTATTTTCTATTAAATTCTTATTAATGAACCATTGAATTAAGGCATTGCTATGTTGTTTTGCTGACGATTCAGTGATTATTTTTCAAAGGGAAGGATTTCCATCTTTACTTGACATAATTAACTATAATTGATTTCTCGTCATGACATGGATGGACATCATTCAATTGGGTTTCAATATTGAAAAAAAGCTCGAGAATTCGGCTTTTGGTTGGTCATTATTTGAATAATCGACCTATGTAATCATGCCCAACGGCATTGGAGTCAACCTTTTCGGATCGGCACCAAGTTTTCTCTTGGATACATTTCATGATGTCTAGATCAAAACGCTGCAGATTCCTCCCTAATTTCTGTTTGTTGCTTGGGGCAGAAGTATGCGGAAAACAGCGAGTGTGGAGTGTCTCAGACTCATTCCAATTGATCCAGTGTCAAAAATTTAGTGGAAAATGACACCGCATTCGCCAAGGTACCCAAAAATCTCGAAACCCACTTTCGCAATAGGTAGTTGGGTATCCAATTTGACCCAAACCCACCTCCAGTGGGCACCAATCAGTCTGAGACCTTGTCGTGAGGAGAATCATTTTTTTCACTATGTGTTGGAAGCTGTTTTGATTGGAATGAGTTCTAAACACTCAAAACTCACTCTTTTACCCATTTTTTTTCATGCTCCTGGTCCAAGGAATAACCAACCCAGGTGAAAGAAATTTCAGCGATCCCTTTTCCAAGTCTGACTGTTTTGGTCTTCCTAGAGTGGCTCGGCTAAAATCACAATTTTTCATGAAGAGGGGTAAAATTGTGAGACCCTCTACATTTATGCCAATGCTCTTGAGTGGGGCTTGTGAGAATTATCTGAATAAATAACTACATTAGATGACTTTTGATTGGAGGCTTCAACCACCGTAAAACCCAAATTGAATAAAAATATTTAGACGACGATTCCAGTACCTACTTAACCTATCACACGTCACACACTGAATATTATGAGGAGTCGCAAGGTATGTGGCGCCTACGTTAGACTTCAAAGAATACGTAACTTACCAACGATTTTATGCTGTTTTTCAGATAAATGATTGCTAATCATCCCACAAACGTGAGCACCCAACGAGTGGCCGACGCAAACGATGTCCTCAGCTCGAGCGCCCTGAGCCGTCAAATATGAATAAATTGAGCCGTACATTGAGCCACGAGACGGGTATTGGCGATGGCGGACAAATAACAGGGAAAATAAGCGATGTCTTCCCAATCCACGGTGAAGACGTTGTAATCCCCTCGTCGCAAATGAGCTGCAAAAATAATAATATCAAAAATATATATGAATAAACACAAATAAATAATAAAAATAGAATTATACACATAAATATTGATTAATAAATACATTAGGAACTACGAAGAGTGGCGTTCTTAAATAAGTTTTTTCGGTATTGATCATCCATTATCAACGGCAATCGATATTCCATATTTTATTAGGCCACCTCCACAAACATTGTAATACCTGACGATTAATACAATAAAATAATTTTGATCTAATTTGACATTAAAAATTGATAAGTTAGGCCTTGTTCTGACTCCCTTGCATCAGGCCTTGAGCTAACCAGAGGGGCACCAAGACATTGCATTTGCTTACAGTGAAACAGAGGTGCATGAGGCCTAGGCAAAAATTATGCAGGAAGAGACCAATGACAAGGGCAAAAAAACCTGGGGAGAAGAGTCATTAGTCATAAAAACCTATCTGAATCCAGGGCTGGTAAACAAGCCATCTTGTTTGTAGTGATGGTGGACAGCCACTGCTAGCAGCACTGCGGTAGTTGGACCAATCAGCTATTAGCGTTTGATCAGTCTTGTCTCGAGTCTCAACCCACTGCCATGATGTTTTCCACCCGGTTTTAAGACAAACATAATTTTTGACTGAAGGAATACAACTCGCAACCACAAGTTTCTCTGCTGCAAGTGAGCGGCTTTGTTCACAAATCTATAATCAATCTATGTTGTCATGCTCTATGTCACGAGGAGGGAAAGGTCAGCCATCTCTGACTGGCCCCAAAAATTTGTTCAAGGTCGTTTTGTGATGTCTAGAACAAAAACACTTCAAATTCTTCAACAGGGGTTGGTCATTTCTCGGACCAGGAGCATCTTTCGGTTGGTTATTCCTTGAATAATCAATCTATGTTTCAAGGAAAAAATCAACCTATGCGATTTCCCCCAATATTTGACAGTATGTGTTCAGGGTGTCAAAATCAAAAGAACCAAAATGTCCGTCAGCCGTCCACACCGTTTTTTTGGCAGCAGGAAATATCCTAAAAATCTGAAATTTTGGTCAGGGACCCGTTTCTGGCTCTGGTAATTCCTCGAAACGTTTCAGCTCGATCGGATCTGATTATTCAGGGGATAACCAACCAATGAAACGCTGCAAACTCTTTCTCAGGGGTTGGTTATACCTCAGACAAGGAGCATGGGAGAAAACAGTGATTGTGAAGCGCCCTGGACAATCAATTGATTCATCGTCCAAAATTTTTTGAAAGATGATACCCCACACGGCCTAGGTATCCAAAAATCTGGAGAAGTCACTTTCGAGATAGGTAACTAGTAGCCCATTTTGACCCATACCATCATTCAACGCGCACCAATTGGTCCGGGACCCATTTTCAATGGATTCATCGCACAAAATTTAGTCAGCAGTCTGGCGTTGCTCTGTGCCATGGAATAAGTATGAAATCAAAGGAAGTACATGAACTGGACATCAATCAAGAAGTATAAATCGGTTGAGCTGAATGAAACCATTATCCTCTTCGGACAGTATCAATATTTGGATGAATGTGGGCACCTGGCCAGTTCCAGGGCGTTCGTGTTCGGGCAGACGATGCCAATAGGCACAGTAAATGGTGTGAAAGAAATTGGCGATTAGTGTAAGAAGGTTAGCGTACAACATCAGTGAATGCTAAGCAATACAGGGAGCGTTCTTTGGTGTGTACGAAGGTATCGCTTACGTATGGATCGACGTTTCAATGATTCCTTCACGATAATAGGTTCCACAAAATCAGGTTCGTACTCCTAGTTCGCTTCTACACCCAACGCATGCGTCGGCGAGACTAATTTCGAATGCAACCATCACTCTCCTCAACAAGACTGTTACATGGCGAGTTAGATAACCCCTCGAGATTTTACGAAAAAAATGCGAACCATCCATACGGTACTCGCAGGCTTTTCATTGGCGGTACGAGGTTTTTTTCTAAAGGAAAACCCACGTCAAGAGAGCATGAAGAAAATCCGAGCGCCCGCCGCACGGCTCGCGTTATGGCAGAAGACTGTTTCGTGGCCGGACAAAATGATAATAGTTAGCAGGACAGACTAGGGTGCCGTTACTTTTCATAGAAGTCCGTGATGTAAAAAAATTACTCGGCCGAGTGTTATTTCCGTTCAAACACTGTCATCTTGGCCTGTCGCTACTTTCGTGAAATAACCGGAAGCGGAAATTGGCACGGGTTGCCCGGCTAACCATAATGTGAACTTTATCTCAACTAAAAACCCTCTTAGGTTCGTAAAATAAATAAATAAATTACTAATAATCACAAATGACCGAAAAAGCCACTGTAGGATCTGTATGGCTATCTCTATCTGATGAAGTCAGTTCAATAGATAACAAAGTCTGGGGACAACTGCACCATTAGTTCGCCAAGTCCCGCTAGACCTCAGCGCGGTCGTGATAAGGCGCCGTTATCACTATTAGGTGTTAGCCCTTAATTATAGTAACAAATTATCATGTTAGACGTTCTTCGTGGATCACTTTTCCAGCTCACAGTCTTCTCATTCAATGTAATTCATTTATTATAATAGGAAAATGACTGCCATTGTATTCTGATAGCTGAATAGCTGATATGTGATAGCTGTAACCTCCATTTTCTAGAGTATACAGGGTGTTAGGCTTCAATATTTTGAATTTACAACTCATTTGCAACAAAAAATGTCTCTGAGGACATTTTTTTAGAGGCTTCGTTTCTGAGTTATTCACGATATAAGATTGATTTTGTGTTTTCGTTACGTCACTAAAACGGCCATAATTCCCTCAATTTACAAAATAATCTCAAATCTGAGTGTACCGTTGGAAAGAGCGTCAAATTTTCCTTCTGATGGGTTGCTTAACGTATCCATGAATTCAGTACTGGTATTTACTTATTCAGCCTAAAGTAGGAAAATTAATTAAAACGCGAATCCTTGTCAACATTTAGCCGGGTAAAAGAAACAAATTCCTGCGTTCATTTGTGAAAAAACTTCCCCAGAATTCCAGTTTTCTAACTGTACATTCACATTATTTTATTTTTGTAATATAATTAGGGTAAAAATGACGTTTTAGGTTGAAAAAACGAGACATTTTTGCCAAAATCGCGGTTTTTCATGACTATTTTTCAAGGTGAATTGAATTTTGAAACTCCCCACCCCTTGAAAGTGAGTACAGAAGGGCTAATGTGAACTCTCGAACAAAATCCGAGGTGGAAGCAGTCAGGAAATCAGCCAGTACTGCTCAAAATTTGGTGGAAAATGACACCCCACAGTCAAAATCTCCCCCTCATTCTTGGTTCAATCCCTGTACAAGAATGTGGAGCGTTTTCCTGTCTGAGCATGTCTCAGCATTAGCATTAGTGTATAGTTCAATTGCTCGTTTCTCCCCAAAACAGTATAATTATATCAGAGTGGGTATTGCTTCATACCTCCCCATTTTCAAATTACTTGAAGAATTTTATATGTCATTTATGGCCCAGAAGGCGGACGGATATCATTAATTGGGAATGTAGGCAATTAGAAACGTAGAAGGTCAAATTTTGATGACTTTTCAAAAAATATAGGAATACAAGGTGAAATATTTTAATGGTGATAAAATCCTAGTAATATTGAATGAGTATAAAGCTTCTGCAACATCATACTATTTGAGGATGAAATGACCAGAAATAATCAAACATGTTTTGGTAGGTTAGGTATGCCTTGAATAATCAACCTATGTTTTCATGCAAAAGGTCAATCCCTCCGATTCGCCCCAAAAAAAAAAAAAAATTTCTGGGCGTTTCAAAGTTTCTAAATCAAAAAAGTCAAATGTCCGTCCACCAAATGCCGTCCACGCCTTTTTCGGTAGTAGAAAAATTTCTAAAAATCTGAAATTTTGGGCAGTTACCCGTTGCCGGCTCTAGTTGGTTCTCAGAACTTTTCAACCCGATCGGCCAACTTTGGGTGGGGTAGGGGTCAAAATGTGTATTTCGAAAAATGGATTTTTGAGTTTTTTTGCAATCTAGGTGTGTGGGGTATCATTTTCCACCGAATTCTGGACGCTGAATCCAATGAAGAGGGTCCTGGAACGATTGGTGCCCTCTGGATGAGGCTATAGGTCAAAACCCATGGGGGCCTATCTACCCATTTCGAATGTGTTTTCGAGATTTCTGGAATCTAGGTGTGTGGGGTATAATTTTTCACTAAATTTTGGACCCTGAATCGATTGGAATTGGTCCGCGACCCACCACACCCACTGTTTCCCCCATTTTCCCCATGTTTAACAAATGAGTCTCCATACACCTGGTCCGACGAATAACCAACCCCTGTGTTAGATTTGCAGAGTTTTTTGATTAACTTACTCCATAATTAATTGCCATGACTTTTAAAATCTAAATGCGTTTTGAGTTAGAATCTCTTGCTCATATTTGGGTGATCTTGAAGACACACATTCTACCACAATATTGTCTTATTAAAAAAAAGTGATAATAATATCATTTTAGTTCTAATAAGCACATTCTCTTTAGGTTGACACATGATAAATGTGTTCGTGAGTTTGTACCGACACTCTTCCTACAACCAGCTAACGGCCACTTCCAGCAGCGCGTAACTGTAATAGCAAAAGTAATTACGTGGCTGGGTATGTAATCAAAATTATTGCAACGAGGAGGTTTCAGCAGACCGTGGAGTTGAAGCGGTCACATCGAACACGAGGTAGGAAACATCCGCGTCTGTTGCTGCTCGTGACAGACAGGAAACCAGCAAGACCTTGACATTGACCGATTGCCGAAGATTACACCCCCGTCCGGGCGATATGAATGATTGAATCATGCTCCTCGGTGAAAGTATCTTCCGACTGACGCAACTCATCCAGCGCTTTTCGACTGAATAAAAAGCAGCGAACAGAATTTCGAAAAAGACTATCCTTGTTCATGTGGTAAGTGCTCATTCTTCTTCATTTCACGAAGCAGAGAAAGCAGTCAGCCAATAAGATCGCTTCTAATGGCCAGTCGGGAATAGGTCAGTGCCGTCCGTAGGCTGGCGAACCGGCTTTACGTGTTTTCAACAAGTCGAAGCAGGGTCAACTTTCTTGGTCTGAATCGAAAAGAGAAGGGTGCTGTAGACTACTAGAGGATGCTCATCCCAGTCTGGAGCTCTCCTGCCATTCCTTATAATAAAGCCAGTGCCGTTGTGATAGCAAATTTACCGAGTCTTGCGTGTCTGATGGAAATCTCCATTTTACTGGGATAATAATCATCTTTGTATTTGTGTGGACCAAAACAATAATTCATTTTGTTTCACACTGAAAACAGCTCATCGAGGTTGTAGTATACCTATTGGTGCCAATTAACTCAACATTTGGGACGCTGAATTGTTGGTAATAAGTAGTATTGGAACGATTGCTACTATTAAAAAATTATGTTTGTCCACTTCAAACGCTGCAAAGTCGTACACACGGGTTGGTTATTCCTCAGACCAGGCGCAGGGAGACACATTTCTTCAACATGGGGAAAAGGGGGGAACAATGGGTGCGGCGGGTCCCAGACCCATTCCAATCGATTCAGGATCCAAAGTTTAGTGGAAAATGATACCCCACACGCCTAGGTACCGGAAATTCCGAAAACACATATTTAAAATGGGTAATATATACCCAATTTTGCCCAAAACCTCGTCCAGTGGGCACCAATCGTTCCAGGACCCTTTTCATTGGATTCAGCGTCCAAAATTTAGTAGAAAATGATACCCCACTCGCCTAGGTATGTACCGAAAATCTCAAAAACCCATATTCAAAAAGGGTGGATAAGCACCCTTTTTGACCCATAGTCTCATCCAGAGGGCACCAATCGTTCCGGGACCCGTCTCATTGGATTCAGCGTCGAGACTTTAATGAAAATGATACCCCACCACCTAGATTGCAAAAAAGATCAAGAATACATTTTTAGAAATACACGAATAACCAACCAAGAGTAGATAGGTACTTATTTTTGAGGTATTGAAGATACACTTATCCTAGAATAGTCAAGAATATAATAGAAAAGTTATGAGATTCATTTTAAATACAGGTCACTTGTGTAAGTACATACAAGGATAATAATAATATATCTCATTTCCATATCTGTATATATAAAGGGTGTCCATGAGTTGTTCCAAATGGGTTCATCTCGTGGGACACCCTGTATATTTCCATATCCATTCCATAAGTAAAGGTTATAGTTTTCGAAATAGGTAGGTACGTAACCAATTTGTCCCATGCCCACCGGAGCACCCGTCTCAATGGATTCAGCGTCCAAAATTTACTGGAAAATAACACCCCACATGCCTCGTTTCTGAAAAACCTCGAAAATTGAGTTTAAAATAATACATTTCCACCCCGAATTTGGGCCAATTGGGCTAATAAGTTTCAAGGAGGTTTTTTTTTCTAAAGCCAAAAAGAGGTCCCTCAACAAATTTTTAGAAAAATTTTTACGACTAAAAACACATTAGGGACACTTCGGTTAGGTATGTGATCTATACATGGTAAAACCTATACCTTCAAATTTTGGGGGCAATTGGAGAGGTTGACTTCTGACCTGATTATATAGGTTTCTTACTCAAGGAATAAGTAGTTAAGTAAAACGCTTTTGATATACCTACATTGCAAAAAACATTTGTTGAAACAATTGTTTTGTTTGAATGAAGACGATTGTTCACTTATGTATTACAATCTTCTGCAATGACTACTTTATCAGTTCTGTTCTCCATTTCACGTTTTATTCATCATTGATAGGAAACTAATTATAGGGGTTATTGGGATGATAAGTAGAATGATTTACATGTAATGATCTACAAGCATTGACAAGAATGATACAAGGCGGTACTCCAATCGACCGCTACGCGCGCTAGCTGTCCCTTTGAACGCACAGGGACCCTCTACTTTACAGACAGAGGCAGCTGGGTTTGTGTCTTTCCCACCAGGGGTCTTCCAACGCTAGTGTTGCACTCACTAAGTAGCTGTTATCAGTCTCAAACAGTCTCCCTGTGATAACATTTTGTAGTAAGTAGTCAAAGTGCAACCCAACCTAATTAGCAGTATTATTTGTATCATTACATTATATTCCACCCATCCACTTGATTCTTACAGGTCGTCATTCTTCTTGTCATATTATCTTGTCTTAAGAATTCAATCTATGCTGACAGAGTGAGAGTAATTAATATAAGCCTCAAAGTAAATTTAATTAGTTAGTAAAGAACAATGATGGATGTTTCCAATAAGTTTTGTGCTAATAAATAAATGTGCGTGGGGCAATTTTACACCAAAACTTCCAATCCCACCCGCATTGTTTAATTCAAAGTTTTCAAGCAATAAATTAGTTAAAATCAATGATAAAAATTTATTTAAAAATTATTAGGAAAACATTCCAAAGTTGTGATCTTTGGACATACCAGGGGTGTTGCGACACTAGCTTCTGAAGGCCCCTGGCGGTAAAAAGGCGTACTCGGCTGCTTTTGTACCTAAAGTCGAGGGGCGAGACACTCCACATTATTCATTCATAAATAATAATCCTCTGAGCACAGAGCGAGTTAATGACCATGGAAGAAACCTTTTTTTCATGTTAATGAAGAGTCTTGAATCATTCAATTCTCTACTCAAAACAATATTTTATACTGGAATGGATAAATATTGAAACTTAGGCCTGCATTGACTTTTCTCAACTTGCCTGACCAATTTGGTCGAATTATTTCCGTATTTCATTATCATTCACACCACAATCAAGTTCCCAAAACGAAAAAGTATTGATTTTATCAATGTATTTACTCTCATTTACGGATTACGGCCGCCTGTTGGTGGCGACAGACCGATTAGGTATCTTCTTATGATCTCAGTACGGTACGATTGTATTTACTCCTTTACTCTCCGATTCCGGTGCTTTGAAAACTCAAGGACAAGTAGCATATAATTCCTCGGAGAAATGATCCCACGGAACGACAAATTATTGACATTACGCACTACAAGAGCAAGGAGGCCCTCGCAAGCCAAACGTTTTTCTTTCACTTTCCCCACTCGATGACAATAATTCCAGTTATGTTATTCGACCAGGTAATTTCTACTTCTTCATCGACCAAGGTCCTCTTTTGTTTCATAATGGGAAATGCTCTCATCACGTAATAAGTAAGCGGTCGGTTCTTGAGTGAGTCTTCCGGCAGTAGAACGAAATTTTTGAGCTTTTTTCGGAAATCCATTGTTTATTCGGTCGTAATTAATTTTTTCAGACTCGTTTTTAGATGTACGTTTGTACTCTAAACTCCGGCGGTTGTTAGAAGTTCTTCGACTACTCGCTTTAGTGGGAGAATGAAAAAAGACGAGGTTATCTTTCCTGAGCTACTTACTTAGATTTAAAAACGCTGTTCGTCATTATCGTCACGGAAACTTGCTCATGCGATACCAATAATAAATCAAGGAATAGCAAACCAAAATGCTGCAAATTCTTTCACAAGGGTTAGTTATACCTCGAACCAGGCACAAGGAGACTCATTTCTTCAACATGGGGAAAACAGTCAGTATGGCGGGTCCCGGACCCATTCCAATCAATTCAGGGTCCAAAATTTAGTGGAAAATGATACCCCACACGCCTAGATTGCCAAAAATCTCGAAAATCCATTCCTCGAAATACACATTTTGAAAATTTTCTACTACCAAAATCGGCGTGGACGGCAGACGGGCATTTGCTAATCTTGATCTAGACACCTTGAAACGTCCAGAAACAATTTTTGGGCCGAACCGGAGAGATGGGATGGTTACCATGGTTGAATGAAAACATAGGTTGATTATTCAAGGAATAACCAACCAAAACGTCAACACGCTCGCGAATTCAGTCATATACCCGATTTCTCTTATGGCCCATTCATTTGATCAGTACGCACCGTGCAACGCACGGGTGAGATCTGCCTGGTAATAAATGAATTAGGAAAACACACCTGAAGATGTCCTAATGTGTTGCAGACTCGTATGCAGACACATTTGTTAACTTTTTTTTCTTAATTTAGTGCACATTAGGAAGGTTTTGAGTATTGTTCTCAAAACTACCAATGAATAATGGTCTTACCATCGCGCAGGTACGTCATAGGAACTTTGCTCTCCGTGCCGTTAAAACCGTGAATGATAAGCACGTTCTTCAAGTCAGGATCCCAACCAGCGTGTCGAAGAGGGACTCGACTTCGGACGTCTATTCTTTTCTTGTATCGTAAATGCCTGTAGATAAGAAGAAAAACAAGTTTAGAATGATTTTTAATATTGAATTGCTTTTTTCTACACAATAATTGCAGATATGAACAGCCGAAGATCGAGCCTGACGTCACAGAAGGCTTAAAAACGCTGCAAATTCATTCACACGGGTAGGTTATTCCTTGGACCAGGCGCATGGAGACTCATTTCTTCAACATGGGGAAAATGGAGGAAACAGTGGGTTTGGCGGGTCCCGGATTCATTCCAACCGGTTCAGGGTCCAAAATTTAGTGGAAAATGATACCCCACACACCTAGATTCCCAAAAAAACTCAAAAATCAATTTTTTGAAATTCACATTTTGACCCCTACCCCACTCAAATTTGGTCTGATCGGGCTGAAACGTTTGAAGGACGAGCTAGAGCTAGAAACGGGTCCTGGATCGAAATTTCAGATTTTTATAAAATTTTTTACTACCAAAATCATTTGATTGAGATTGTACAAATGTAATTTTGACGTTTTTCCTATTGAAAATACGATCCACAGAACCACTCAGAATATTTTTTTAGGCTTACAATTTTTAGGGACCCTGTAACCATCAGTTTCGGCTTTGTGCACTATGAATTTGCCAATTTACTCCACAGTACACGAATTACTATGAATTTAGGGCTAAGCCACAGTATAGAATGGCATATGAATGGAGCCACGTATCGATACATGACTGCCTATCAGGCAAAAAAAATTCTAAAAAAACTAAAAAGAGGGTTCTGCCTATCATCAGCTGACTGACAAGAGCAGATAACAGCTGATATCAACATCCTGACGTCACAGCCACCATGATAATCAGTGTTGCCGATACAAGAGGAGGATCCAGCAGGGTCCACATTTTAGTTACCCTTTCCTCCACCAGGTAGGTAGGTATTTTCCCTTTTTGATTCCCAAAATTAGGGTCGCCCTTTCCCCCTCTTAACATTTTGTTCAAAATGAGTGTTAGGTGGCGCAAGATAATTCAGGCAATTGGTGTAACGTTGTCAGAATTTTCAGTACTTCTAGTTAACTAAAATAATCTTCTTATTGTGCGATTTACCTCAATCAAGCCCCCATTAGTTTCCCTTTGTCTACAGTCGGACAGCGTCATTGGTTTTCCCTTCTATATTCTATATATATATTCTATAACTCTTTAACTTTAACAAAAACACGATTTACTTCATAACCTTAGTACCAGCACATCACCGTATTTAACTAATTGTTCACTTTTAGAGTTTATTTAATTATATTTATATTTATTAAAATTACCGCCATTTGAATCCCATGTTACGGTCGGGATAGGTGGGTAGATCGGGTAGTATCGATTATTGACCGTTTTCGATAATACGGGTGTGATAAGGAGGGGCCACCATTACTGGAGTTTTGCCGCATTTAATACTTGATATTGAAACAATTTGGTACATTGTGGGGCGTGATACAACAGCAACGCTATCAACCGCTTCTTTTCGTTGGCTCTGACTGGCGAATCCAGGTCTAATTAAAAGTATTTTTTGCGATGACAACGCAAACAGTTGAAGGGTCTGTCGCCTCCTTTATCGCACTTTCTTTTCCAGATCGAAGCGAGGAAGCGAGGGACGTTTCGGGCTGGCGACCAACCATTTAGACGATATTTACCATTCCGAAACGAGGAAAAACAACCTTTTCCACGAGTAAACGCCTTCTCCCTCAACAACTTTCCAGATCTGTTGCGAAAACGCCTCCTTCATTTACATTTTTACGTAATGGGTCAACTCGGAAGTCTCTTCGAGTGGAATGCGAGCGGAAACAAAATGTTCAACTCACTTGGTGTACATGTAGATTTTGATATCCTTGTCGGGGCAGTGGAAGTTCCTCTTCATCACGCATTTCCAATATCGAAGGTCGAGAGCGCTGAGGAGAGATACCGCACCTGTGAATACAAAATGTGATATTCAGTGTCAATTATTGTACAGTCTGAATAGGTATCCTCCCTTCCTGATACAAAACTGATCAACTGATTGGCTCTCAGATCAAAATTATTGGGCACTTCAGAGGCTTCTGTTCCTCTCTGGTTATAGCAAGAGAATGACTTTCAACATACAAAGTCTCCTCATACTCCACAAAAATCCTATATGGCGAACCCTACAGGTCATTTGTGTTGAGTCAATAGTAAAAAATAGAGTGTCATTGTAAATACACAAACAAAAATGGGCATTAAAAACGGATTTTTGTTCACCCATGCGAGTGAAGGGTGATTTTCCGCGAAATTGCAGATTGATTGAGATTAGTAGACGTCAAAAACACCATTTCTAGGCAAGCATATTACCAAATGTACCTTTGCGAAGTGATTTGCAATTTTCCAATCATGTTTCAGACACTAAAGAGACGTGTAAATAGCAACATGACTAAGCATGATGTGGCCTATACAATAAAGGGTGTCTCATGAGTCCCCCCCTCCCCCTTTCCACTTAAAATCGTCTAAATGAGAGTAAACGAAAACTGTTTTTTGAATCTTCATACTTTTTTGCTTGGATTTCAAATATCATATTTGTGCACTCCACGCAACTGCGCTACAATGTGTAAGTGACCTTAACTTTCTTATTTTAAATGGGGACCCCAATTTTTTATTGCAGATTCAGATTATACACAAAATTTCATAAAAATGTGTTTACTCAACCGATTTTATCGATTGCGCGCAACCAGTTCAGCGAGCACGCAAAGTTGCGCAACACCAAAATTGTCAAATGGTGGATAATGGTGAACTCTCAAGTGTGGCACATGCATTTTTATTGTTTTTCAACGCTGATTCACGTGATCCTATCAGTTTCTCGATTCAACTCAATTTTAGCGGAATAATAACCGAAATTCGTTTGGTTCAATGTGAAAAAATCTTCTTTAGCGCACGTGTTTGTACAGAAAATTTCATGTTTGTAGAGTTTTTGAAATGTATTTCTTCAACAATTACTTATTTCCATTCCCTCCCCCTTCCTCAACTGGACCAGGAAACGGCTATAGTGGAGCTAAAATGAAATAAAAACTGAAAAGAACTGAAGAAAAACAGACTTGTAATAAACAAACTGTAACAATTTATGTTCTTTGTAAATAATGTATTACAATTGTTCACTCAAATACACTGTCCTCTTTCACACACTTACACTATCACAAGGCACAATACATGGTTGTAAAGCAGTTGTCACAATTTGGACTCCAAACTGAACTGCCCTCTGCTGCATTCCTCGGTCCCTTTTATGCTCGCTCCCTTGGTCGAGAACCTTCTTGAGTCTTCCCTGGTTCTGGGAACTCAATGTGTTGTCTCAGCAAACGGGAAGGTTCCAATTTGATATGACGCACGATTGCTTGAGAGTGACCACCCTTAGCCCTCCACATGTTATTGACCTTGTAATGCTGGTTGCCCAGGAGACTGGTGCAGGTGTAATCTTGCAACAAAACGTTGGTCATTATGTAAGCCCCCAGGTTGCTGCCTCCAGAAGGCCAGAAAGGGATGGGAGTGTGCACAGGATGCTTAGCTCCCGCCCCCAGCCATTGCATTGGAGAGACTCAGCACTCACTTCTTGCCCAGGAGCCAAACCAGGCAGTTGGCGCCCAACATGTCGGAGTCATATATATTTTTGTAACCTGTCGTGCCAAGTGCAACTCACTCAGTCCATCCTGGCTTTGTCCTGTGCTCCTCTATTGACCTGTCGGAATATTTTTTGTTTAAGGTATCTTGCAATCATCATTTCATGTATCATGATGTATTAATTGTATTTGATGCTTCACATGTTGTCCAATTTACTTTGTCGAATTACTTTGTCTTGTATCAATTCTAGCCTAGGTTGAGGCATATTCTCCTTTGCAACGTGTCCTTATTTTCAATTATAATTCATTTTGTATCAATGTATTTTATGCTCATCCTTGGTATCCCTAATTGCTCAGTCGTAAGTCTTGGACTTACTTACATTGTATAACCTCTCGCTAGGTCCATTCAAAACCTCCGAAGAAACCCGAATTAAAATTATAACAGATTTTAATTTGAGAGAGGCTTACAATTATTCCATAAAAATTGAGTAAAATCAAGAAACAAATAGTATAAAGTGAATCAGTGTTGAAAAACAATGAAAATTCATGTGCCATACTTGCCATACTTTGAAAACTTTTGGGTTTGCGCAACTTTGCGTGCTCTCAAACCGGTAATGCATAAAAACTGATTGAGGGATCACATTTTCATTAAATTTTGGGTTGGATTCAAATCTGCAATTAAAAATTGGAGTTCCCATTTAAAATAAGGATGTTAGTGTGACTTGCACATGGTTGAGCACTGAATGTAACCCTTAATCATGCCTTCACTATGATGGTGGGGTGGGGGGTAGGATATCTCTTTAAATCCGTTCTTTTAACCTTTTCTCATTTCACTTTTGGTTTCTTTTGCTCTCTCGAATCGACTACGTCGTATTATATCCGGAGGCTAAAGCCTATCCAGAGTTGATAGGATTCCGCTGAGTCTCAGGACAAACCAGATTAAAGGACTCTCTTCCCGTCATTGGCGCTTATGAATAATAAGAGGCATAAAGGAAAAAGGGACCGGAGAAATGGAGAGCGAAACTGGTCCTGTTGCAAAACTCAATGGCCGGAGAAAGCATAATAATTTACTCACCTTCGACGTCCTAAGTCTCGAGACAGTGGCCGGGATTATGCTCACGTTCGGAGGCTCAAAACGACGGCATTTTCAATTATACGTTCAAGTAGGCACGAGGCAGCGAAGAGATGCCACCCTCATCTGAAAGACTCCACTTCCAGCTACGTGACGTCACGACATGAGAGGAAATCCGGTCTTATTGCCGTCTTGGATCGGCTAATCCAGGTCTAGTGACCTCCTATACGCCGATCGATTTATTATTTTATGCTCTCCATTTCAATTATTCGAAGGGCTGGCGCTAACTTCCCAACACATCCTTCTATTTCAAGGATTCCTTGGACGTTCGCCAGCGAAAAGTTTCCTCACCTCCGTGAAAACCACCTCGGTCGGCATCTAGAAGGCCGATTAGGGACCTTGCTTGGGACTCAACCGACAAAAGGAATTTTCAGGGTGAATGAGAGGGTGGGTCGCTTTTGTTGTCGAGTGAATAATTGCGAGGTCGATGCCGAAAATTGCTCGATGGATAATTCATTATTTGGGGAGGTCGTGACGTTGATTCAACTTTCGGAATTGTACTGTCGCGAATTGTTCAGAGCTCACAGTAGAAATGCAGAATTTCTTAGCGTTCCTTCGCCCGAAGACTTCACCAAAGGACCAACCTGCTTTTGAATATTTTGACAGCGATGAAATCATCAATAGAAACGAGATACAACGAGAAGTATTTCGGAGGGAGATCGGAGATAGAGCCGTTTTGAAGTGGAAACATCCACTTTTGGATGGTTTCTGAAGAATTCGGTCACTGGAGCCTTCAGTTGAAGAGGATAGGACTTTTTAAACTCTGGAGCCCTTTAGAATAAGTATTAATTTTTGAAATTGTTTTAAAAATAATCTTCATACACCCTCGCTCCAATTTCCTCCAATCGATTGAGGGTACACATGCCTAGGTTACAGAAATCTCGAAAACACACATTCGAAATGGGTTGATAGGTACCCATTTTGACTCATAGCCTCATCCAGAGAGCACCAATCATTCCGGGACCCGTTTCATTGGAGAGAAAAACGCAAAATGTATTATTTCAAGAGAATTTAGTTCAACTAGAATTACTTTAAATAGTACTTGAAAACGATAAAAAGAAATATTTTTACACATTTGAGGAATATAAAAACTCACACCTACAGGAGTTCAAAAACCCATTTTCCAGAAAATTTCAGATTTTTAGAAATATGTCTTTGCTACAAACAGCCAGACAGGTGGAAATTAGTTCAGCATGAATATGGCAAAACATGAGCATACATTTTAAATGGCATCAATAGGGATAAAAACTGAAAAGAGGGTTCTGCCTATCACCAGCTGACTGATAAGAGCAGATAACAGCTGATATCAACATCCTGACGTCACAGCCGCCATGATAATCAGTGTTGCCGATACAAGAGGAGGATCCAGCAGGGTCCAAATTTTAGTTACCCTTTCCTCCACCAGGTTGGTAGGTATTTTCCCTTTTTAGTTTAGCAAAGTGGATTTATGTTTGTTTTCATGCTGGAAACCATATAGTACTACATTCAAGTGATGGATTGTTGTACCATTGATACCCCCTCCACCATTTAACAACACCTGGACTTATTCTTTCGGAATTATCTCAACAAAATACATTCTGTGAGGGCTTGATAGATTTAAATAGTAATACATATTATGATTACATCGTAGATATCATAAAAATTAATTAATTACGACGGCTTTTCTTATCGATATTTTAGTGCCGTAACAACAATTTTCTTATTGTGCCGCTTCACTTTAGTCACTTTTCGTGACATACGAACCAAGTCGATAAAAGATTAGCCACGGATGTGCAACTCAACTAGCCATGAAACTATGTGCTAAAACCCTCAACATCCGACTGCTCGTTGCAGATCGTGAAAAGAATCGAAGGAAAAGGGTTTTGTTTGCTTTCCCTCTTTTTTTTCAGGCACAGCACCTTTGGTTGACAGGATTGTTTATTGAACCGCCCAGGTATTGGGTTCCCATTACACGATTTCACCAGTTAAGAGGTTTTCCAGTGACGGAGCTTCTTGAAGTTGAGGAGTGTTTCAAATGATGGTTATTTACGGTAAAGCTGCTACATGAAGGACGGAAACAAAATTTCAACACTATGAATGTGTAGTTAATCAGAATTAATAGTTAATAGAACTAATAGTTGGAAATCATTAATAATCTTACTTTCTTCATGGAAATAAATTTAATATCGCAATAACTTGCTTTTGCAAAAATTATTCAAGGAATAACCAACCGAAAAGGCAAATTATTGCAATTTTGAATGCAGTTTTGTGAAAAAAATTGAATTTTATTAAAAAACCACGTTTTTTCAAATTCAAACGCCACTTTCTCCGGAAACTTTTCTCTAAACAAATTTTTTTATATAACACGATTGGAATGCTAAAATTCGGGGCAAGTTTCCCCCTGAGGAGTCCTCCATTCTAATAGGGCAAAACGACAGAAAAAACGTTGATTTTCAAGCAATTTTCAAATTTTGAACTTAGGCTATTTTTTCACCAATCAGGACGGAATTTGAAAAATCGGGTTTCATCTCAGAGAGGTAGGAAATTTGTCGCTCTCAACTTTCATTTTACGTAGCAATTGAACGAAGTTAGACCCGTGTTACTGAGACAAGGTCGAATACTTACATGAGAAAAATCCTTAAAGAGAAAAAAATGTAGGATTTTTTTTTACCTAGTTACTGAGTTCAGTGTAAAAGTACTCAATTAAAGGGAGAAAAGGTGACAAGCATTTTAAATTTGTATAGGCCCATAAGCACCCTGCACCGGTGGTCGGCAATCAGTTCCGGTCTATCTCAATCGGTTTAGCATCGAAAATATCGAAGAAAAAATATACACTACCGTAAATAACTTCTAAACGTTTTATTTGAAATAACCTTTTCACTTGCATTACTTCTGAATGAGGTTTCTTGCAAGTTTGATAAGAAGTCTCATAATCGAATATACAGCATTCCAATCTATTTCGCAAACGTAACTCATAAACGTTTAGATTGTAATGACCTCTTCAAAGGCAATGCCATTATACGAGCATCTAAAAGATGTTTCATGCATGTTGGTTAAGGAGTCTCAACGAATGCACAACACTCAATTTGACCAATGTTACGCATTATGCTTTAGTTGAAATGAATGAGAGGATTCTAGTAATGAGAAGTAATGTACATCAAGTCGGTTTGACAAACTTAGCTCTTAAATGTTAGGGATGGAACTTGTGCTGGCCAGAAGTCAGCAGAGATCGGTATGAGGTACTACTTAAAACCTGGCAAATTTGTCAAGTTTGATGCACTGACGAATTTTTCAAAAATCCACTTCCTTGTTGGAACAAGTACCTAACCACCAAGGAAGAATTCTTGGTCCAGTCTGTTTTTTTTTTTCTAATTATTCCATCATGTTTGGAAGAGTGTCGCCCCATCTCCTTTCTCCAGACTGACTCCTGACGTGATGGATTCCCAGTGTACAGGCGACAGCGATTGGAGAAAAAGAAAAAAAACCACATTCTTGCTTCTCTTTTGAGTGTTCAAGACTCGGCTTTCATGAAACGATTAAAGCCTCGGCGTCGTTTGAAGTTTTTCTCGTGATACGAAGAAAGAATGCAACGGCTCTCGTGACCAGCTGGGCGGTTACCGTTCCGCATTAGGTTGACTGGAGTTTCCTCGTAAGGCTGAATTTCCTCGTACATTGATGGAGTAGGTAGTAGTACCTGGTCTGCTTCCTCCGTGGTACGTCTGAGCGACCAGCAATTACTAACCGGGCATATGAGATTATTCCGAAATCTTGCTGAAGATACGGCTATCACTAACAACCCAGGTTCCAAACACCCTTTCCCAGATGGCGATATTGATGGATGCGAGGCACCTCGGCCACTTGAAGAGTTAACGTATGAGAGTCGTCCCAAGTTAGTTGGAGGTACCGTACAACATTTAATAAAAACGCAGCAAATTTATTCACAGGGGTTGGATATTCCTTGGACCAGGAGAATGAAGATTCATTCCAATCGATTCAGCGTCCAACATTTAGTGGAAAATGATACCCTAGACGCCTAGTCCTGTAAAGAATAGTGCACTCCCCATATTCAAGTAAGGAGCATCCCCGTTTGAAATTCACCGCGACACCGAGAAAGCTGACGGGAGCGCTAAGGACGGCAAAACGGGAAACCACCATCTATCAGATGAGATGTTAAGGGAAAGCATTAGTCAGTCGCTAAACAAACCAATACCCAAAATAAATGCTGTTAATATCATTTCTTTGATTTTTACTGGTGAGTTAAATTGTTCAGTTATTAATATTCAGCAGTTACATGTCATTGTTTAATTAACTTAGAATAAACCATTGATTTTTACAGAGAAACTCAAAACTGCCTTTATTTCTCCTAAAGATCTGAAAACAGATCTTGTCATTATAAAACGATATTAAAATCCTTTATTCCGAGTATTGGTTTGTTTAGTGACTGACTAATGCTTTCCCTTATCATCTCATCTGATAGCTGGCAGTTTCCCCATTTCGCCGTCCTCAGCGCTCCCGTCGGCTTTCTTGGTAACGCGGTGAATTTCAAACGAGGCATTACTACTACATAATACTACCATTAATACATATTACATGGATATGATATGGGAATGCACTCCATGTTCTTTCCACTAATTTTGACCCCCCCCCCCCTCATCCCCGCCCTCCTCAAATATGGTCCGATTGGGCTGAAAAGTGTTGAGGACCAACATGAGACAAGAACAGGTCCTTGGCCAAAATTGCCGATTTTCAAAAAATTGTCTACCTTTCTACCAAAAACAGTGTGTACGGCGGACGGACATTTTCTTATTTTGATCTAGACACCTTGAAACGCCCAGAAATTTTTTTTGGAGCAAATTGGAGAGATTGACTTATTGCATGAAGACATAGGCTGATTATTCAAGGAATAAACAACCAAAATTAGGCGCCACCTTGCTTTGATTCTTGTCCGAAATGATTTACAAATAACTGATATTATCAGCAGATATCCTTCTTAAGCCGGCGTTCCACGTCATACGACAACAAAGATTTTGTTTCTTCTGTAAGTTTGATCCTAAGAGGAAATTATCCGAACAGAAGCGTGAAGGCCTTCGAGCACGCGGCTTTCGTCGATAAATGGAAAACGAAAAAACGCTCGCGGTTTCAGTTTAATGCTCTTGCGGAGGAAGAGATTTCACGGGTTGCGAACTATTGAGAACCGAAGAAGGAAAATAACTAGCGTTAACTCATATCAAACCGCACAAGGAGCCGCATTATTAGACCGTGTCCGAGTATTTGGTTCCTTCTGAGTTCGATGTTCAACTGTCCGTTCATCTCACGTGCTCTTTTCTGCGGCTTACCGTCGTATTCTTCCTTGGACGCGTCATGCGAACATTTCCGTCGATGCGGAAGTGAAGGGTGCTGATGATTGAGGCATGATGCGACCCGTGAAAAATATCTAGAAGATAATATAGTGCGTCTCCCGTGGAAATAGTAAACTCGTATCCACTCAAAATTTTCGATGCTGATAAAGGCCAATCTCAGTCTCTCGGCAATTTGAGATTCATTTGAATCCCTTGAAATTGCATTAACTTGAAAACAGCGATGCATACTACAATTTATTTTTGGTATAACATGTTAAATGACATCC
The DNA here is from genome assembly GCA_019603395.1 of Cyrtorhinus lividipennis. NCBI lineage: Eukaryota > Metazoa > Arthropoda > Insecta > Hemiptera > Miridae > Cyrtorhinus > Cyrtorhinus lividipennis. Next base: position 24,301,009 of record CM034004.1, read on the forward strand.
ATGCAACTCTAGACCCTGTAGACTTATGCCATGGCAATCTCCCTGTACGCGTTTTTGACAATTTCATCATAAAAATTACGCCGATTATTAATTAATTTTGTCATTTTGACCAAAACTGATCATGACATGACCATCTCACGGGAAAATATGCTGCAAATTATTCCACAATGGTTGAATTTTCGAGAGTTGGAGAAAACAGAGAGTGTAACAAATTGAAACTCATTCAATTGGTGTGTAGGTTTGACCAATACCCACAACCGGTGGGCTTCATGGAGAGGGGAAAGGGGTCAAACTGATTTATTGCCCCTCCAATTGGACGGTCGGTATACGTTTTATGACTTTCTAAACCAAAAATTGCTGCAAATTCTTTCTCAGAGGATGGTTATTCCTCGGACCAGGAGAATGGGGACTCATTCCAATCGATTCAAGGTCCAAAATGTAATGGAAAATGATACCCCAGACGTCTAGGTACCAGAAATCTCAAAAACACACATTTGAAATAGGTAGATAGATACCCATTTTGACCCATAAACTTTTTCGGTGGGCACCAATCGGGGCCCTTCTCATTTTATTCAGCGTCCAAAAATCAGTGGAAAATGATAGCCTACTCCCTAGATCGCTAAAAATTTCGAAAATCCATTTTTCGATCAACTCATTTTGGCCTTTACTCCTCCAAATTTTGGTCCGATCGGGCTAAATTTTCTAAAAATCTGAAATTTCGTACAGAGACCTGTTTTTGGCTCTAATTGGTCTTCAAAACTATTCAGCCGGATAAGACCAAATTTGGGGTCGGGGTCAATATGTTTATTTCGAAGAATCTATTTTCGGATTTATGGCGATGTAGGCTAGTGGGGTATCATTTTCCACTAAATATTTTACGCTGAATCCCGCACGATCGGTGCATGGATGATTTTATTGAGAATAGGTACTTAGCTAGTCACTTTATATTATTCAAATTTCTTCATTTCATAGTCGGTCTTTCATCTGATTAATCAACTTATAATATTCACCTTTTCCACGCAGGTCTATGATTGTCTATCCGACCAGTTATCCGAAAAATGAGACACGGGTGGGTGAGCTTATCAGCTGCCGTCGTACATTCCCGTGGCAGTGGAGCGTGTGATTAGGGGACTTCGATTCGAAAGTAAAAACGTCTCGTAGAAGTGTCGCTTTTCTAAAATGACTTCCGAAGACCTCGCATGACGTAAAAAACTCTCGAGTTTCAAAGGGGTTAGCTCGGATTCGAGTGTTTATTCACTTTATCGTAAACGAGATCTGAGCCTTCACAGCGGGCGTCGACTCGCGTGATTATTTTCGTTCCTAACTCAAATCTTCATACGTTAGGTTACTCGGTGGTTCCTTTTTGCCTCATCCTGAGTTTCGACTTGTCACGTCTTTCCCTCGAGTAGAACATTCGATTTCCCTTTGCACCCACGCAGCTACAATCCAGGAATCGGAATCAGGCTCAGTTCCCAATTTCCAGGGCCCAAAAAGGACCCAGAAGAATTATTTTTCTTCAATTTTTCCATGTATTGCAGCTCTAAATAAAACATTTGTCATGTTTTTGACACTCTCCAACCCGCTGATGCCCTGCTGTAGGAAACATAGGCGCTCCGGCACGTTAGGAAGTACCTAGATGAGGTGAACGATTATCACCAAATGCAATTTTTGATGGAATCTTTCCACGAAAAATACGAGATTCTAAACCTAATCCACATACATAAACGCTGCCGAATTCTTTCGCAGGGATTGGTTATTCTTCCGACCAGCAGCATTCGAGTGAGCGTCCAAATTTAGTGTAAAATGATGCTCCACACGCCTAGGTCTTTTGCCGTACACCTATAAACCAATTATTTTGACAATAATCGACTCCAAAAACAATTAGGAAATACCATCACTTTCTTCCTGTCAAGCTTACCCTCAATATTCAATAACTGACTTCTATAGAGCCTATAAATATGCTGAGAAACACTCGTGGAAAAAATGGGAAGGGGAGGTACTCATTTTGACCCATAACCTCACCCAGAGGGCGCCAATCGTTCTGTGACACATTCATTGGATTCAGTCCAAAATTTAGTGGAAAATGATACCCCACACGCCTAGATTGCCAAAAATCTCGAAAATCCTTTTTTTGAAGTACACATTTTGACTCCTGTTTTGCTCAAATTTGGTTCGATCGGGTTGAAAAGTTTCGTGGCCCAACTAGAGCCGAGAACGGACCCTTGACCAAAATGTCAGATTTTCAGAAAATTGTCTACTATCTAAATCGGCGCGGACGGCGGATGGACTGCGGATTTGCTTGATCTAGACATCTTAAATGTTTGAAAGCATTTTTGGGCCGAATCGGAAAGGTTGACTTTTTGCATGGAAACAGGTGGATTATTCAAGGGATAACCAACCAAAATTTCATGGCAATTTATTTCATTCAATTTATAACAAAAATTGGCATTGTGAAGCACTCAGTTTAGTCCACTAGTCCTGGTAGGTTTGATCGTGGAAAAAGATAAACCGTAAATCTCAACTAAATTTATTAATCTCTAATTTTTATTTCTTAATCTTGACTTCATAAAAGTAATCTTTCTTAAGGGTGAGTTTGCGTTTAGTTGGTAGGTATATATTAGGTCAATCATGTTGGCTTACTGTTCCAATAACATTTAATTGCATTCTTCAGCCATGTTGGAATTTTTTGATAATGTAGAATTCAGTACTATGAATGCTCAGCTGGCGGTCTATTCTATAATCTTTCAATTCCTCTTGGTTGATTTTCTTTGAAAATTATCGTTTTGCGATTAAGATTTCTCAAATAATTATCAATAATATTAATACTAGCTTAGTAAAGATACGTGATCGCAGCTTCGTATGGAATACATTGTATTCCTTCTAGTAGATGGACGGAAAATAAAGCGATAATCACCGTTTTTGGTTGGTTATTCCTTGAATAATCAACCTATGTTTTCATGCAAAAGGTCAACCTCTCCAATTCGGCCCAAAATTTTTTTCTAGACGTTTCATGGTGTCTAGATTAAAAAAGGTCAATGTCCGTCCGCCGTACGCCGTCCGCCGACCGCCGTACGCCATCTTTGGTAGTAGAAAATTTTCTAAAAATCTGTAATTTGGGTCAGGGTCTGTTCTCGGCCTAGGACGGTCCTTGAATCTCTTCAGCCTAATCGGACCAAATTTGGGCGGGGTAGGGGTCAAAATGTGTTTTTTGAAAAATGGATTTTCGAGATTTTGGGCGATCTAGGCTAATGGGGTATAATTTTCCACCTAATTTTGACGCTGAATCCAATGAAGTGGGTCCCAGAACGATTAGCACCCACCGGACGAAGTTATGGGTCAAAATGGGTATGTATCTACCCATTTTGTACATGTGTTTTCAAGATTTCTGGTACCTGGGCGTGTGGGGTATCATTTTCCTCTAAATTTTGGACCCTGAATCGATTGGAATGGGTCCGGGACCCGCCACACCCACTGTTTCCCCCATTTTTCCCTTGTTGAAGAAATGAATCTCCATGCGCCTGGCCCGAGGTTCAAATTAGTCCCAACCTGTGTGTAAGAATTTGTAGATTTTTGAACGGAATACCCTTGAAAACAGATGGAGGGCGTGCGGTCGACTTAATAAGAAGGAAAAACCACGAACCTGTCAACGCCAGTCCGCCACGGCTTCTAATTGGGCTCCCTTGCCTTTCTCCGACAACTTCACTCGTATCTTCAGCTTCCAAGAAGGAAAAAAAGACCACAGTCGCGTGATTTCTCTTTCACGGTTACCGGAACAAAAGCTTCAGAGGGAGAACGTTATCATGCGTGCGCATCTGACCCGTTTGCATGCGCGATTTTCGGGACTTCTTAAGGATCGCGTGGGTGGAAATTAGATTATTTGCCGTATTATTAAGATTGTCTGGGAAACTAATTAACCATTCGCCGTCTATCTTTCAAGGCAGATAAAAAAAAAAAAAAAAAAAAAAAAAAATCCGAGTGACGTTCAAGTAGCGTAACATTTCAACTATAAAAGTGAACAGTCACAGTCTGGTTCTCGTAGAACCGGAAGCCGCTTGGTGAAGCCATTAAACAATTTAATAACTCCAAGGTGAGCTCGATAGGTTGAAATGTGCTTCGACCGACGGATTTCTGTCGAGGGAAACTGCAAAGTGAGTTTTGAATCCAACCTGGTCGCATTTTTTACTAGACAACTTTCTCGACCGCCGTCGGATGTGAAGTTTTTGTGGTTAATTACTCCAACCTAAAAGGCTCGTTTGATTTTGAATGGGTCCTTTTTTCTCAGCACTTCCCTTCAATTTTGGCTGATTTTAGGAGAACGAGGAAATCTTAATGGGTTTAAAAGACATGAACGGATATTTTAAAACTTACGAGGCTTTCTCGACAATGTCACAGTATCATTTTCGTTAGCTCGCAATACCAATTACGGATAACAATTATTATTATCATTCGTCAAATGCTGTCCAAGCGTTTTTTGGTTGGCTATTCCTTGATTAATCAACATATATTTTCATGCTCAAGGTTAATAAAGGTCGATTATCTCCGATCGGCTCCAAAAATATTTTCTGGACAATTCGCAGTCTTTTGGTGGAAGACAATTTCCTAAAAATCTGAAATTTTGGTCAGGGACCTGATTCCGGATCTGGTTGGTCCTTGGAACTATTCAGCCCGATCAGACCAAATCAAGGAGAGGTAGGAGGGGTTAAGGGTCAAAACTTGTTTTTTGAAAAATGGAATTTCGAGATTTTTGGCGATCCAAGCGTGTGGGGTATCATTTTCCACTGAATTTTGGATGCTGAATCGAATGGCATGAGCCATCATGCGCCTGGTCTTGCAATTTGTACCGTTTTGGTAGATTATAATTGATGATAATTGAGTACTTCTACACTTAACACGGTAACTAAAAAACTCCACTTTTTTTTCTTTTTAAGTATTTTTCTCGTGTAAGTATTTGACCTTGTCTCAGTAACACGGGTCTAACCCCGTTTAACTACTATGTAAAATAAAACTTGAGAGCGACGAATTTCCTACCTCACTGAAATACAATTCGATTCTATTTATTCCGTTCTGATTGGTGACAAAATGGACAAGTTCAAAATTTGAAAACTGCTTAAGGGTGAGTTTGCGTTTAGTATTTATTAGGTAGATCATGTAGGCACACTATTCCAATGAATTTTAATTGCATTTTTAAGCAAAATTGGAATTTCTTGATATAGTAGAATAAGTATTGTGAATGCTCAGCTGGCGGTCTATTCTATAATCATTCAATTCCTCTTGGTAGATTTTCATGGAAAATTATCATTTTGCGATTAAGATTTCTCAAATAATTATCAATAATATTAATACTAGCGTACTAAAGATACATGATCGCAGCTTCGTATGGAATACATTGTATTCCTTCTAGTAAATGGACGGAAAATATTCGATAATCACCGTTTTTGGTTGGTTATTCCTTGAATAATCAACCTATGTTTTCATGCAAATGGTCCACTTCTCCACTCCACATCTCATTTTTTTCTGGACGTTTCATGGTGTCTAGATCAAGAAAGGTCGATGTCCGTCCGCCGTACGCCGTCCATCGTCCGCGCCGTTTTTGGTAGTAGAAAATTTTCTAAAAATCTTAAATTTGGGTCATGGGTCTGTTTCTCGGCCTAGGACGGTTCTCGAAACTTTTCAGCCCGATCGGACCAAATTTGGGTGTGGGGTAGGGGTCAAAATGTTTTTTGAAAAATGGTTTTTTCGAGATTTTGGGCGATCTGGGCGAGTAGGTTATCATTTTACACTAAATTTTGGACGCTGAATCCAATGAAATGAGTCCGGGACTCACCACACTCACTGTTTGCCCCCATTTGCTCCTGGTCCGAGAAATAACCAACCCCTGTGAAGGAATGCGTAGCGTTTAACTGTAATAACATCTTCTTAACGATACGTTCTACGATAGTTGATGTGCTTGAATATGACCTTTTCATAATGTTCTTCAGAATACAGTAAGAAATCATTTGAGTGGCTCCAAAACCAAGTGTCATTTCGGGCCCCAATTATGCCCAATGGATTCGGACATGGGTCAAAATGGGCCACCGATCAATATCGAAGCGGGTTTTTGGATACCTAGTCGTGTAAGGTATCATTTTCGACTAAATTTTGGACGCTGATGCCAATGAGATGGGTTCCCGAAACGATTGACGCTCACCGGAAAAGGTTATGAGTCAAAATGGGTACATACCTATTTCAGAGTGGAAATCGAGATTTGTCGTACCTTGGACTTGGGGTATCATTTTACAGTGAATTTTGACGCTGAATCGATTAGAATGAATCGATTTATCCGATTTACTCCATACTTACCATTTTCCCCTGCTCCAAGGAGGTAACATAGATTGGGCTCAACAGGGCCGAATGAAAAAATCTGTGCGGAAAATTCTAGGCTTTTTGGGCCATTTGCTCAAGTCTGATGATGATTCTTTTTTTCAGCATGTTAAAAGCTAATTTTTGCCTAAAAACAGCTCGTCGTTCATTTTTTTATTTTTTAAAAACAATTTTATAAATTCAATTCTCAATTTTGGATGCAATGTTATTGAATTTTTTTTAATCCAAATTCATTCAATGTGGATAATGTTTTGAAATGTCTAAATTGATCAGTGATTTATCCACAAACAACCACCAATATTATCTGATTCACGTTCAGATATCTCAGATAACTCAACCCCTATTCTACCCAGTAAAAGTACAATCGTCGGCTGTAAGTTGCGGGACCAAATGTGGGACGGTCGGACATCGAGTTTCATTTTTCTCGACTGAGAGAGAGTTCTGAGACTTCGCCATAAACATATCACTCCCTCTTTCCCTTCAGCCAGACAGACGAGTTGAGCTGCCGGAGGAGTAAGATGGTTTCCTTCGAGGAGCTACTTCCTTCAGGCCAGAGGCTGAGCCGGATTGACGTTTTATATATTATAATAATCGTGAAATAAGATAGTGGTGGAGACTCTCACCTAGGCATGAATTTTGAACAGAATCCGAACTCGCTCTTCTTGAAAGCGGAATTTTAAGTGATCTGAGAACACATTTCACCTATTGTATAGTCACGAAGGAACATGGCCAATGACCGTGGTCTTGAAAGAAAGGAATCCCTCATAGCCACTATTTTATGTTTCATGTTTCACGTCAAACATAGTACACAGCCAATTCTTCAGTTAGTTGTTACAGACAACAAGAAACTATTCGGGAGATCCAAAGAGATTAGTTAGATCCCATCTCACCTGGACCCAATGAGTTCACCCCTATAATTGAAATGGAACTACCCTATACACAGTTTCAGAAGAAATTATGGAAAAGGGGTAACTGATGAAGAAATGGAAGAATTAAATGGCTTAATCAAAATAATAGCTTTATTTATAAAAAATTGTAAGCATTTTGAAAAGAATTGTTTTCCCAAATTTGGAATTTTTGTCTTAATCAGCTGTAATTTTCCAAATAATCCCCACCCCCAACTTTTTTAAATAGAAAAACACAATTAATATCTCCTTGGTTGTACTTTTTGCATGAAAGGCACCAAATTTTTGGTTGGCCTCTCCCCAATCATCACCGTCCGAAATTTAGTGGAAAATAATATCCCACACGCCTAGATCGCCAAAATATCAAAAATCTATTTTCCATCACATCCGGCTGAAAAATTTCGCGGACCAACATGAGCCAGGGACAAAATTTCTGCTACATCAAACAACGTGGATGGCGGACGTTAGACATCGGGCCGACGGACATTTTGCCCGTTTTGATTGATACATCATCAAACGTATGCTAAATATTTTTGAGGCCAATCGTAGTGGTTGGGACCATGACTTTGAGCACGACTACATTATTATTACTATGGTTATTCAAGGAATTAGCAAAATGTCCGTCCACGTCGTTCTGGGGATAGAAAATTTTCTAAAAATCCAAAATTTGGGTAAACGATTTCTTTCCGGATCAAGTCTTCAGGGAGGTTTTGGGTAAAAATTTGTTTTTTGAAACTCGATTTTCTGGACCTTTTGGGAACTAGTCATGAGGGATATCATTTTCCACTGAATTCTGGACGCTGAATCGATTGGAATGAGTCCAGGACAGTCACTAATTGTAATCCTCATAGTCTTGCTCCAAGGAATAATCAACCTTTTTGGGAGAATAGATTCGTCTGAAAAGGGTCTTTGTTTTACCGGGCAACAAGATAAATGAACATCAGAGCTAATGTAGGGGATCTGGTGATCAAACAAGGGAGCGCTCTATCGACGGCTGTTTGCAGGTTCTACGGGTAGGGGCGGACATTCCTCCTAGTCAAAAATTGTTCTTACATCGTCCCTACAATTATTGTGATAAATTCTGGGGAAGCTTCAAAAAATTAAAACATTTTATTGCCAAACCGAATAGATATATAAACGAAAGGTTATGAAATATAATTTATCAAATTTATAAAAGATACAAAATTTACAGCAGCTACGTTCGAATTACTGAATAACTTGCAACCCATTCAACTGAAAAATTCCTTGTAATAATATTTGTAATATGTGTTTCAAACTGAATCATCCATTTTAGAAATAAGGCGCCAAATGTTCAAAATTAATTAGGCGAGCGTCCGCTAGATCTTGCATCAATAGGTAACCCTCAGGGCCCAAACTGGACTGCTCTTAATTGTGTCCGCCAAACTATCAGTGTTTTTCCACTGAATTTCGTACACATGGAACAAACCACTTCTTATTTACCTTTTGATCTATGAATATGGATAATACTGGATTTGATAATTGAACAACATTTCATCGCTTGAACGCATTATAATCTTGGTTTTCAACAAGCTCACAACCACAACAGGAAGACGCCAAGCGTCAGAAGAGAAGAGAACAAGATGGCCTCGCAGTGTTGACAACTGCGAGGTGAACTTCATTATTTTGATATGACATTATAAATTAGTATTGCTTGTTGTTTATGTGAGAGTAATATTTCTTCTATATTTTCTTGAGGTTTTTCTTCTATCAAGACAGGTAGATCATATTTCAACGAAGTAAGGATTTGACTGGTTCAGTAGTTGATCCTCCTCCCGCTAGGTAGGTAGTTGGTGCAGGGAGCAATTGAGCTGCCTCGAGTGGTCAAATATTTAACAGTGTTTGATATCAATAAAAATCTCTCTGCATTAGTGCCACGTGAATATTGGAGACGTGAATTATTATTCAAAGAAATAATGTGATTTGGTGGGCACGCTGTTGGACCGCAACCACCATTTTTGGACGAGTCGATTACCTACCAAAGTCAGAATTAACTAGTTCATAGAGATTTCCGAAATTTAGGAAATTGGCTCTTTCTGTGATTTGGAGGACTTCCGTGTGCAATGCATTTATTTGGCCTGCAAACGTTGAGTTGCCAGATGATTTAGAAGGGCGCGAAGGTCTCAAAAGAACTAGAACCTATTTGCAGTTTTATGTTCATTGTCGGCTTATGACGTAGGTAACCATCACGAACTCAGACTTTCTTTGACCCCCTGTACAATATGAAGGACTTTTGTCCGTTTTGTCGGTACATTTTGACCAAGTGAGGATTAGCTTTCAGGATTTATTTTTCAAGTAGCTCGTGTAGATACCCCGTTGTCTGTGACCTTTGAATCCGAATTACTTTTTATTTCATTTGTGTAATCAAAGAATACGTCCTGTTGCTCTCAGACCACGTAAGGAAAATATACGAACGTCTTGTCAGAGACTGATCGAAAATCTGCTTGGAAAAAAGGTTTCACGTACCCTTTTCATGAGACGACCACGTAACTCAGACATTTCTTCCGCATTTAACTGTAACCACACAGAGAACGACCCGCTAACATTTCCACTTTCTTTCCATTTTCGGGGAAGAAAAACGACCGTTTTTTTGTATTTACATTCAAGACACGGACCTCCCGAAAAGGATCTGCGATAAAGGGAGAAGAAAGTCGCTTGAGGGGATCTCGAACCGAGAGTTAGCCGAGGCCAAAGGAGTGTCCGCGAGTCCGAAGATCCTTCTGCCTCTCAAGTTAAATGCTAATGTAACTTAACTGACCTCTGCCTGAGAAAGTCCGACGCTGGAAGCTGAAGACCTTAAAGTGATCACTATCACTTTGAACTCACGTTTTCGGCACCTCGTTTGAAATTCCGGGTCTGAATTATCGATTAATCAATTTATAAAACAGCAACGCATACCAAATACACTTTCAAACTCGCGAGTGGGATTCACAACTCGTCTTCTATCGTATGACTGTCAGTAGGTTCGCTCAATGATTGCTGATGAACGCTACAAATCATTCAATTCATTTATTGTCGTTTCAGGTAACTAGACCTACACAACAGGAGTTCAGCCACTTTACAAATGTCTAGCAAGTAGTATACTAGGTCACAAAAGTCTCAAAAATATTATTAATGCGTTTAGATTGGAAATTATTTTGTTAATAATATCGCTTTCTTTGAAGAATCTACAATATTAGTAACAATGGAACCAAAATAGTCGTTATATCTCTTATTGCCGCAAGTCATTCGAGCATTGTTGATTATTCCATAGGGCAAGAATGTGGAGTGTCCCGGACTTACTCCAATCATCTAACGTCCAAAATGTAGTGGAAAATGATATCCCACATGCCTAATTCCCTAAAAGCCTCGAAAATTGTGTTCAAAACGCCGCAAATTCTTTCACACGGGTTGGTTATTCCTCGGACCAGGCGCATGAACTCATTTATTCAACATGGGGAAAATGGTGGAAACAATGGATGTGGCGGGTTCCGGACCCATTCCAATCGATTCAGGGTTCAAAATTTAATGGAAAATAGTATCCCACACCACCAGGTATCTCAAAATCTCGAAAACACACATTCGAAATGTATTGATAGACACCCATTTTGACCCATAACCTCATCGAGGAAGCGCCAATCGTTCCCGGAGCCATTTTATTGGGTTCAGCGTCGAAGATTTAGTGGAAAATAATACCTCACACGCCTAGGTACCAGAAATCTTGAAAATCCATTTTTCGAAATACCCATTTTGACCCCTACCCCGCCCGAATTTGGTTCGATAGGGCTGAAAAGTATTGAGTACCAACTAGAGTCGGAAACCTGACCAAAATTGAAGATTTTGTAGGAAATTTTCTACTATCATAAGCTTTGTGGATGGCGTACGGCAAACAGATACTCGTATTTTGGTTTTTGGTTGGTTATTCTCTGAATAATTGATTAATGTAATCGTGTATGAGTCAAACTTCATTATACTTATTCTACTCTCTTGACGAATTGATTGTTTAGAATTTTCAGATTTGCTATTGGATGATACAAAAAAAAAGTTTTATAATATACTACAATAAGCTTTTATGATTTTGAAATAATATTACGATAATAATTGTAATAATAATTATAATGTTACCGTTATGCTGTAGGCATGTTTGTATTTGGCTCCGCTCAACAATTGGCTCTGACATCCCCAATAATTCACGACAATCAGTAATTCTGGGCATACCACTCTTATGAGTCTCTTTAGTGTAAACAGTCCTCGTAAATTTCAATGAGACAAATGTGAAGTTCCGAGTGGCGGATGTTAAATGAGATGTTCACGGTTGTCACGACGCGTCGATGACACGAACGACCGGCTTTTATGACTCGACAGATTTACAACGACAGCTTACGAGGCAATGTCTGATGAATCCATAATGTTCTCGGATACGGAACTTGAAGAGTAACCAAGATAGGCCCCAAATAGCTCGTGTTGCTACTGTTTTCAGGTAACACGATCTCATTTTCATTACCTACTTTTATCAAATCACTCGTAATGAGGAACTCGTGTGATCCAAACCTCACTTTCACTTCCTCGATGACTCAAACTATTGACTAAAAAAGTAAAAATAAATAAAATAGAAGACTTTAACAGCCTCACGAGTTATCTTCCCATTGTGGTCGTATTACTCATATTAGGTTTCCATCGAGCTAGACATGTTTTTTTGGTTCAGGGCACTCACGGGCCAAAATGTTAATTGTTATTTGAGAACTTGAGACAACTTGTTTTTCTCATACCTCAATCAAGTTTAACCTTCATCTATAACATGAAAATGAAATAAATCTGCTGGAATTACCTAGGAGTTTGAATAAATTTCTTTCAAATACATATATTTTATTGAATTTAAGGGAACTATATTTTTGGTTGGTAAATCCTTGAATAATCAATCTGTTTAATTATGTCAGAAGCCAAACTCTCCGATTGGCGCCAAAATGTGATAGTATACATTTCACGATGTCTAGATCACAAACCCGAAATGTCCGCTAGCCGTCCGCCGTCCACGCCGTTTTTAGCAGTAAACAATTTTTTGTCTGAATTTTTGATACCTACTCTCTGAAGGCATCTCTCTGGCTTTAGTCAAACATGAAACATTGTTTGAAACAAAAGATGAAGAACCCGTTACTGGAACCATTCTCAACAGGGAGGACTCAGACCCGCAATTAAGTAATAGTGATTAGAGCACAAGTTTTAAAAAGAGCGGTTTTCCCAAAACAATTGTTAGTAAACTGTAATTATTTGGGGTGATCTAGGGCAAATCTGCCCTAAACGTTTTAGAAAATAATGCTCACGTTTTAAAGACTGTCTCTTTAGCCGTTACGGGGTCCGATTAATGTTTTATTGAATTTTCGTTAGGGTGACTCTTAATTGCAGAAAAACATGAGAATAAAGCTGCAAAATTTAGTAAAATTCATCGACTCCTCCCCTTAGCACGAGCTAAGCTTATAAAGAGGAACATTAATTACTTTGCTGTATTTTGGATGTGTTCAGAAATGCAAAATTTGAAGAAAAAAAGTACACAATTTGCCCATGAGTTAATTTTTTAATAATTTAAAAATAATGGTTATTTTTAATTAAAAGTGTATTTTGAAAAATGGATTATTGCGATTTTTGGCGATCTAGGCGTGTGGGGTATCATTTTTTACTAATTTTTGGACGCTGATCGTTTGGCATGAGTCTTCATGCTGCTGGTCCAAGGAATAACCAACCTCTGTGTAGGAATTTGCAGCGTTTTAAACATTTCTATTCGCACTCATTCAACTGTATTGGAAATTAATATTTACTAATATGAAGACGTCAATAACGTCTACAGCTTTGGACAATTTGAAAGGAAACATTCACGACCTTTCTATCCTTGAAGGGTCACAAGGCCGACTCGTTGAATGTGTATCTCTGATCTGGGATTTCAGCAATTATTCTGCAGCTACGATGCGCTTCCTAGTGTTTTTCCAGTTGCAGGCACTTACGTGAGGTCAACTGAGCTTGTTGCATGGAATTATTTCCTCGATTTACTGTTATTATAATGGTGGATGGGAAGACTTACCTTGGACTAGGAAGCACAACGTGATGTAGAAGGTTAATCGACTCGGAACTGGGAGGCGCATGTTGAAGTATCCGAATCAGCAATCAGTTCGTCACCGAATATTAGCAGCCAAACCGTGTTGATTCATAACTGGGAACTCACCGCACTCGGACAACGCGAATTTGATCAATTTAAATTCATTTTGAAGAGTTCACGACGAACTTCGGAACTGTCACGGTCCACTCGGGGTTGGTCACGATTTCCCGGTGGAATACAAAATGTTGACGGTGTCCAGTGCGAGGGCAAAGTCCAATAAAAAGGATCGAAGCACTCGCGGTATCCGGAAAAAGCGATCGTGGCTCTAATCTGGAAGACGGTCGTAGTGAGAGTGGAGGCCCCAACCTGCCCCACTGCCAGCAGGGTCACGGTCCAACCACCCGCCCCTCTTCAGGGTGAGCTTCTGGGGCGAAATCCATGTTCATGGTCAGGGACTGTTTCGAAGGCGATTCAGCAAATCGTCAGCATGCAAGGCGGGACACCTAGAATTCGTTGAATCTTATTTTGTACCTTTTCAAATACAACATACAAAGCTAGCTTGCACAAATATTACAAATGTTCCATTTGAGAGGACATCAAAATTTACGCACACTCCCAAATTGTCACTCAATGATACCCTACACGCCTAGGTACCAGAAACCTCGAAAACACACATTCGAAATAGGTTGATACATACCCATTTTGACCCACAACCTCTTCCAGTTGACGCCAACCTTTCTGAGACCCGTCTCATTGGATTCAGAGTCCAAAATGTAGTCGAAAATCTCATCACTAGGATCTCATAGTCTCATAATACATTCCCCACTCCCAATAAAGACACCCTAGTTTGAAAATCACCCGGGAAAATTCTTATCTATCTGGTGGGGAGAACCTTGCAATCTGGAACCTTGTGTTGGCAACGCTATCATGGAGGCCGTGGAGGCCAGAGGTGGCTCTTATCAGTCACTTTTCCGGGACAAAATGAGGAAAAACAAAAATGAGGAAACCTCAAAACCTATACCCGATATATTCCTCTGACTCGGATGACTAAAATACAGCCAGTTATTCCACAATGGTTGATTAATCCATAAAGGTATGGAGAAAACAGTGAGTGTTAAGTGGACTCATCCCAATCGATTCAGCGTCCAAAATATAGTAAAAAATGATACCCCACCGGCATAGATTGCCACAAATCTTGTACATCCCTTTTTTCAAAGTAATTATTTTGACCCCTACCCCATCAAATTAGGGGGAAGAGGGTAGTGGTCAAAATGCGTATATCCAAAAATAGATATTCGAGATTTTTTGTCGCTCCAGGCATGTGGGTTATAATTTTCCACTTCGTTCCGATCGGGCTGAGAAGTTTCGAGGACCGTCCCAGGCCGAGGATCTGGGACCTGCCACACCCACTGTTTCCCCCATTTTCCCCATGTTGATGAAATTAGTCTCCATGCGCCTGGTCCGAGGAATAACCAACCCGTGTGTAAGAATTTGCAGCGTTTGTTTATTAGGCTGTCAGCAACGCAAAAGCAATACTTCTCAGAACCAGGAAGTTGAGGTTTTGTAATCGTGTTGCTGTTTACCCATATTCTATTGTGTCAGCAACACGATAGCAAAAGTACTGAACAGTCTATTTTCCACAAAATGATTTTTGGACTAAATTTGCCAAATAAGTTACTTAACATGAACCATTCGGATCGCTGTTTTTCTTTCCAATGCAAGTCACATTTGTCAATATCAACTGTAGAGCGAGAAATCTTGGAAAAAGGACACAACAATTTCTACTCGCCAATCAACATGGAAGCTGAACATACAAGAACAATTGACGTGCCTGTAAATTTCACTGTATTGTTGTTTATTCCAATGATGTTTTCCATGTTGAGATTAAAAAATATATTGTTTATATTGAAAATATTATTTGATCTTGAAGAAAATATAGATTTAGTGCTAAGAAGAGTATTTGGTATCGTGCTACTAGTCCCCTGTTTATCAGCTTATCAGCAACACCAATGCAAAACTCCTCAGAATCAGGAAGTGAAGGTTAGGTTGTAGTGTTGCTGTTCACTCAAAATCGTATGGAGACAGCAACACAATAGCGAAAACTGAAGCTTGGACGTTTTGGTTGGTTATTCCTTGAATAGTCAACCTATGTTTTCATGCAACAAGTCAATCAGAGTCGGCCCAAAACTGTTTTCTGGGCGTTTCATGGTTTCTAGATCAAAATTAGCAAATGTCCGTCCTCCGCCGTCCACGCCGACATTGATTGTAGAAAATTTTCTAAAAATCTGACAATCATAATATGTATCTGTGCCATTTATTGTTATTGCGCCACTGTCCGTTCTTCTTGACCAAAGCATAATCATGCTATAGCTGATTTTATTACTCCTCAAATCTATTCACAGTTTCTTGTTGCCAATGATAATCTGAGTTTGTCAATGGTTCATTTCAGCGTAAGACATGCCTAATGAGAATAGGAACTTTAATTTTGGCTTACGGTTCATGTTTAGCGTAATTACACTCGAAAAAGTAACCAATGAACGTCCTTGTAATTCATTTCTGCTCAAAAGAGGATCCAAACCTTGAAAGTGGAACGCCGAAAAAAAAAAAAAAAAAACCACTTTCCTGCCTTCTAACCCGGAACGGCATTCTACCTGCGGAACAGGTCCACCCAGCTCCCTTAGTTTTTGGAAATCGAATCATCGATGATCCCGAATCCGTAGCCTGAAGCGAAACCTGATGCCCACTCGCCCATAAGCCTCACCAAAAAGGTGTTAGTGGGTGAATTTGAATTGGACCGACGGTTGATAGTTGGGAAGAAAGAAGGTTTTTATGTTTTGGTACTCCATTACTGAGATAATATCCTCGCCAATCAGGAACATACGACAAACACTTGAGCCTCTTATAAATATAAAAATAAAATAAATTAACCAAACTTCATCTGACTAAACTCAAAATGACGAATGAATTGAAATGATGGGGACTGGATCACCCGTCATTAAACCATTTACCATCGAATGGAGTGAATATTGGCACTTCCTTACCAAACAGGAATGATTTCCTTGAATATATCAGTTTCTCTAATCTATCTCAGATTCCAAATTATTCCAGCAGGCCTATCACAATATATAAACATTATACTATAATAGAGAGGGGCCTTGGGAAAACGTATTCAAATAATATCTCTTTTCCAAGGCAAATTGAGTCATCCGAACTAGTTTGACGTAAGAATGTTTCAAATCAACAAATAAGGATATTTTTCCTCAATACATTGACGATTCTTTAGCACATTAGGACATTCATTATGAATGAAGACCGTTACAAAATGATGAAATAACGACGCATCAGGGAAAACACACACATTCGAAATTGGTTGATAGATACACATTTCGACCCATAACCTCTTCCGGTTGGTGCCAATTGTTCCGGGGCCCAATCCATTTAATTGGATTTAACGTCCAAAATGTATACCGGAAAATGATACCCCACACGCCTAGATCGCCAAAAATCTTGAAAATCCATTTTTCGAAATACAAATTTTGACCCCTTTTTCCCTGTGATCTGTCTACCTATTTCGAATGTGGATTTTCGAGATTTTTGGTACTTGGGCGTGTGGGGTATCATTTTCCACCTAATTTTGGACGATGAATCGATTGAAATGAGTCTCTAAGCTCCTGGTCCGAGGATTAACCAACCCCTGTGAGAGAATTTGCAGCTTTTTTTGCTAGAAAACGACGAAACATTGTTCCAGGAATCCTCTGCTCTTATTGGAATGTAATAAACACATACATATTCTAACGATTTATGTTCTTTAGTAAATAATTTATTAACAATTGTTCACTTGAGTACATACACTGTTCACATTTGCGCACTTACACAGTCACAAAGCACAATTTGCGGTTGTAACGCGGTTGTTGCACTATTTATCACACAGCACGATTTATAACCCGAAGCGTCTATATTCGGACTCCAAATTGAACTGCCCTGCGCGGCGTTCCTGGGTCCGTTTTATACCTGCTGCCTCTCGGTCAAGTACCTTCCAGAACGTTCCCTGGTTCTGGGAACTCGATGTGTTGTCTCAAGTGAACAGGAAGGTTCCAGCCAATTCGCGCGAATGTTCGAGAACGGCCCCTTAGCCCTCCACAGGTCATTGACCTTGCAATGCCGGCAGCCCATTTGACCGGCGCAGGTGCAACAATATGTTGCAGTATACATACCCATTGTTGTTGGGTATATGTTGCCCAGTTTCACTCGAATTCCAATATTGTGGACATGTTTTCAACATTACCATCCAAAGCAGCTGGAATTTCATCATTCAGCATTGAAATTTTTTGTCAGAATTCGTTAATTGTGTGAATTGGTTAGTTTACATAATTCTTTCATCGTTTCGCTTGAAATTGAAATCTATTTGTCAATAACTCAAATTCATTTGCCAAAAGCTCATATATATTTGTCAAGTTTTAACATAACGTGGTAACACACACAATTATACTGGTTTGTTGACTCGAATTATTTGTCTCTAAATAAATATTTTAAACATCCCTTTATGTGAGTCCCAATTTCCGGTCATTTACTACAAAAATTTTGAGAAATTGTGAATTATATGTAATAATTGTTTGATAATATTGATTTCATGACACACAAACACGGGTTTGTTTGAAAACCAGATGATGCAAGGTAAAGCATGAATGAAACTGACAAAAAACCGTTTGGTATACAGGGTACACCACCCCACTACTAAGTAAATGAGTGCACCCCATCCAGATACTGTTTATATAAGTCTCAATACAATACTCTCTAGAGCCTGTAAATTCTTAAATCGATCTGAAAAATTCTCAACCCGATTCGGAAGAGCGTTATTTTTAATAAATTGTCCAACATTCCTCCGATATACCTACATCCACTTGATTGTGTTCTTGATGAGAACGCCTGTCTAAAATAGTTGGCAACTCGCCCGCAACACGTTACCGCGTTGCGGAATCTATACTCGATTGGACCCGCACGATGCTGGTTTCACAGCATTGGTGAACGACCTCGTATGCGTGAGATTCCAATGGTCCAGCTGACGTAAAATGGGTCCTGGAGAGATTGGTGCCCACTGGAGGTGTGTATGGGTCAAAATGGGTACCTACCTACCTATTTTGGAAGTAGGTTGTTGAGATTTGTGGGTACCTAAGCGTGTGGGATATCATTTTCCACTAAATTTTGGACCCAGAATCGATTGGAATGGGTCCTGGACCCGCCACACCCATTGTTTTCCCCATGTTGAAGAAATGAGACTTCATGCCCCTGGTCCGAGGAATAATCAACCCCTGTGAAAGAATTCGCAGCGTTTTGAACACGTTTTTCGAGACTTTTTGGTAACTAGGCATGTGGGGTATCGTTTCCTACTATATTTTGGGCGCTGAATCCATTGAGTTAGGTCCCGAAACAATTGGTGCCAACAGGAAGTGGGTACGTGCATTATCGTTGAGATCTCAGAGGCTAGAACTTGGATGTCATTTTACAGTCTTCATAACCTCGATGTAATTCTCCACTGGTTTGTTGACTGAATCATCCTTTTGTTTCACTATTTTCAAATTAGACTCCAAATTTGGAAATAAGAACCGACTATGATGTTGTTTGCAGATCAACCCTCCTCACAGTAATGGGATAGCTTCCAGCATCGAACAAAATTTGATCCCTGAAGACGCTTCATGGGATGTCATAACCAAATTGGACCGGCTCCTTGATCCTTTGTCAGAGGTAACTGAGGACTACATGTCAAAATTGAAAGCCAATCTAGTCAACAGCGAGGTGAACAATACAGCTCCTGTCAGGATTGCTTATTCTGCCATGCATGGCGTCGATTATCCTTTCATCGTGAAAGCCTTCCGTATGGCTAACCTCATGATTCTGAAACCCGTTTGGATAAACTGTAGCGTCGAGGGCGCCATATTGTCTGATAAGAATCAATACATTGGGTTCGATATATCGATAACAACTTGATAATAAGTCCCCATGAGCCATTGCCAAGTCACGCAAATGGGTTTGTTTGTCGTTATTTCCATTAAAAATAATTTATATCATCATTACACATCATTATTATGCAAGATACACATATCGAGTATTGCCTTTGTATGATAAATAATATAAAGAATGTTATCAGACAATATGGTAACCAGCTCCCAAAACTTCAAATTTACTGCCCATTCCTTATCTATGTAATATCCTGATTTGTAACATTTGATTTTTATCTACATTCAATTTTTAATTAAAACTTGACAGAAAGAGGGGCCTTGTTTATTAACTTTTCTGTAATGGAAAACCCTTTTAGTCAAATCGATAGTATCAAGGCTACAGTGTCGAGGTTGAAACATTGATTATTAGGTCGAAAACATTGATTTTTTGATACTATCGATGTAATGGTCCCATCCCTACTAAAAGTAAAGGGCGAATGTGGATCAAATTGCAAACAAAATAACAAATTTTCGACACAAATTTATTAATCCGTACGAAAAAAGCACAAAACTCATCGGAACGTTTTCAGCAGACTAAAAGTAAATCTTTACAACGTATTAGCGCTTATGAATTATCACCCCACGATGTTTTACAATTATTGTGATATTGACAGTCATCAACTAGTTAATTACTACACACTAATGTGATTCGTTTCGATTAGTTATCACGAAAAAATGCCGGGACAGTGTGTAGATAACTGAAAAAGGAAATGGTATAAAATAACCACCAAAAAATCCAACCATCCGAAAAATTCGGATTTTGGCGCGCTCACGAGGATGAGTTGGTACATGATAACATTCGTACATATAACACTGGACTACATACATCTATACACAATTATTATTTACAATTAAATTCATACACGTCTCATACATTATTAGATCAGTAAAATTAGGATTTCACTTGGTTTATTCGCTTTTTTGGCATTCAAATGAAATATCATAGTTTTCCACGGTCTCATGGGCCCAAATTTTGACAAAACGTTCAAAAAACCGCAAAATTTTTGGAATTTTTTCAGTTTTTCGCTTGTGACTTCTAAACTGTGCACCCTAGCAAAAAGTGCATTATTATCTAATTGAAAGAACATGAAATTCTGCGTCGAATAAGCTCCTTTAACATTAGTTTTGAAAACTGGTATGCATACTATCCATGGTCAAAAAACGTTTCTTTCTCCTAACAGCTAAATGAGTTACGGCAAATGAGAAATTTAAATTGGCCTGTGCACTATATGGCCAAATTTACACAATTTTGTACTTGTTAAACGCACAGTTTGATGTTCTACAACTTTTATTTTATGCATATTGGGCTCAAAAATGGCCGTTCTTAAGTTACACGCGAGAATAAGTGACATTTTTGGGGTTTTCATAAAAAAATTGAGAAGAATTATCGTTTTTCGACCATGGATTGTGGCCATACCAGATGTCAAAACAAATGTTAATGAGGCTTATTCGACGCACAATTTCATTTTCTTTCTTTTAGATAATGGAGCACTTTTTGCTAGGATGCACAGTTTAGAAATTACAAGCAAAGAACTGAAAAAAGTCCGTAAATTTCGAGGTTTTTTGAACACTCTGTCAAGTCCGGGCCCGAGGGATCGCACAAAACTAAAATATTTCAATTTGATACCAAAAAAATTAATAAAACTATTTCTAGCTTGCTGGAAATGATTTCCAAAGGAAGTCCTCATTATACTGGCCTATATAGCAATATACAAAGTTTATAAAATGAATGACCAATCTTACAAAAATTTAGTGATTTCTATCCACGTATACCTACTACATTATAAATGTAAATACATCAAACAGGCGCCAGAATGAGGTATTTGATTTATTGTTGGGATAGCTTGGTCTGATATGATTTCACATTTACTTTACATGATCTTTGGGCAAATTGTCAAGTCAAATGAATTCAGTTCGACCACCTGAATACGTAACTCTCAATTATAACTATGGTATTTATCAAATTATTGAAACCTGTCGTTCGTTAAAAGTTGAATTTCAATGTATTGTGCGTTTTTTTTGACGAAGTGACGAGAAATTTTAAAGGAAGACCTATTGATGCAATTTCAAACATTTGAGGGCTCTAAAATGAAAGGAGAGCCTCTAATTTGGCGGTATTTTTTATTTGATTTTCTATTGCACAACAATTTTTCAACAGTGATCCTGTGAAACCTTGTAAGTGGAAGTTTTTTCGAAAATAAGGATTCGAGCTTAGCTGGTCAAATGTGGCCTTGGCGACGAGAAAATCGAGCTAGCTCCATGATGACTTGTATAAACACGTAAGTACCTAACTTTTTGTGAAAAAAATGTAAAAAATGTAAATGATTGCCATAAATTGAGAGAAAGTTACACCTTGATTGACGTTCTCGCCTCTTGGTTCCCTCCAAACCAAAATGGAGCTCTTCAAACAGAAATTACGTCATTCCGAATGCTTTTCTCTTTACTTGTACAACATACGAGGTTCTACAGGTTCACTGTCTATATTCGTTCAATTGGCGATGAGAAGGTTGCTATGCGTTGATGTGGTGATTCAAACAGCTTGAGACTTGTTTGGTGGCTTACTAGGCGCAGGGGATGGTGTAAATTGACTTCTTTTCTCCAACCCTAAAGTACCGTGGCCGCTGAAGCAAGAGTACCTGGAAACGAGCAGTAAAATCATAATATTGATCGGATTTAATGAGAAGATTGCGCATTTTTTGTACCCTACATGAATTTTTTTCTGATTTGTGTAATCAGGAATTGGAGATATCAGTTATTTTATATTAATCGATAGCCATTTCGGTTGGGTGCCACATGTGACGTTACAATAGTTTTTGGGGGTTGTGAAGGTAATGAGGGGAGTAATCTCACCACTCACAGAATTTTTTTTAATTTCCTGGTCGATACAACCCCTTGTCGCAATCATGTCAAAGACATGAGAGAGGGTGAAAGTAATAACCACGGCCTCTCAACACTACCCTTTCTGTAAGTTTTTCGGATGTTTTGGTTCTATGACCAAATATTTTATCAGTTTCACTTTTATTGTATGACCACGTTGGGTAGTAATTTAAAGATTGTGAGGCATAACCGTACAATTCTGAACAATTACCAGTCGGAAAACGTCAGTTTTCAGCCAAATTTAGGTTGCCCATGGTCAATTTCAGGCTACTTCTCGTTTCATGGGCCATGGAGATAAACTCTAGGATTGATTACCCCCTCACCACTATTCAAAATCTACTCTCACACCTAAATGGTGCCAATGCAGTCTATCACCAGATCCTGTAACTAAAACTAGTCAACCCCTGTTAATCTTCAAATGCCCTTTTGGCACCTTTCTGTTCACCAGAGTTCTCCCTCGGACTCAAAGTAGGTGGCCAACTGTAAGTTCCCTCAAGGAGACCATTTTTGGGGACATACACGGCATTTCAGTCATCTGGTTTCTCCTCCTGTTGGAACCTGGTGACATCCTCATGTATAGTGACAGTCGCGCTCAACCTTGGTCAGCCTATGTAATCATTTTCAAGGTCATAGAGAGTTCAAACATTCCGATTTGCCCCAAAATTTGACTGAATACGTTCCATGATGATGTCTAGATGAAAAAGAGCAATAAGTCCGCCCACCGGCTGCGCTTTATTTACATTATTAAAATCTGCGTATCAAGCGAGCGTCCCTCAGGGTTTCCCGTCCTCCCCTCTCTCAATATCGTGTTACATGTCATTGCACAACGACGTCACTTGAAGGATCAATGAGTGGAGACTGTGTCTTCACAGTAATCAAAATCTGGAACATTACCTTCACCAAACATTACAACTTCAGAAAGAACACTCACAATGGGGAGAAGAACCTATGCCTGGACGAACTGATTTCAGTTTTGAGAAATTTTTGCCCCGTCCTCATCTCCCGTAATCGCATTGTGCCTTGCGGGCTTTCAGTCCATTTTCGTCCACCCTCCGCGTCTGACCTACACAGAGAACCTGCAAGGAGAAAAACAGGTGAATTGAATTATCGAGTTTTCATGAAGACCTGTTCATTTATGATAGGGCGATACAAATTACCTCCAGGGTCGTGCAGTGTGCCGTTGGTCAATTGCTGGACGTTGAATTTCGTCTTGGAACAGTCCATCCTAGGAAGAAGAAAATAGGTCTTTACTCACGCGTTGAATGACCACAACAAATCAAATCAAACAAATCTGAATGTTTTAGTTGGTAATAGAGGTTACAAGACCTTTTCTATAAAGGAGGTCCGTTTCCGACATGAAATAATGTACATAGATTACATACTTCTTGGAATGCTTAAAACGATAATCAAATTTACTGAGCTCAGTGAGTCGCTCCTTCAGGGAAGTTCTCCTTTTGAGGTAAGCTGAACAGGCGAAACCCTTGAATATGGCTCAAGCACGCTAATAAGCAGTTCTCAATGTATTCCTTGCTCAACCGTGCAGAGCCAAAAATCTGTATTCTGTCTTTTTCAGGTTGTGGGCGCCTACCAAAGACATGTGTAGTGGTTTTGGCACTCGCTGGTTGCAAAGCAGGCACAGCTTCTACTCATCAATTCCCCATAGCGTCCCTTTGGTGCTGAATGACCACAATGAATGAAAGTATCACCTAGTGTCTGCAAAATACTCACCCCTCTCCAGTAATGGTGTACAGGTTGTTGGTCTCCAGGGGTGGTGGCATTGAAATTTCTTCATCTTCGTCGCGGATGATCGTCGCTTCAGCGCCATTGCCAGGTTCACGGTTACTGCAAACCTCGCGGAGATTTGGATTCGACGCTCCGTCGGGATGCCTCAACGATGAAATACTCGTCCTGTTGAAATAATACATTTTTTTTAATGCCTGGTAGTAAGCAGGAAGTACAGTTTGCAGATGGAAAGGATGCAGCTGGCTGTCTTAGAATTCTTACACTATGTGACACGCGTTAAGCAATTAACACCGAGCCCCATCGGTATCTAAATACCATGTAATCAGCAACAAAACAAGCAAAACAAACCCCAAAAGAACGCCTCGAATTTTGAGGATAAATACCCATTTTGATCCATAACCTCTTCCGGTGGGCTCAAATTGTTCCAGCTTCATTGGATTCAGCATCCAAAAGTTAGTGAAAAATGATACCCCACACGCCCATATTGCCGAAAATCCATTCTTCGAAATCCACATTTTGCTTGAAAACATTGGTTGATAATTCAAGGAATAACCAATCAAAAGCCAAGAAAATAGTAGCAGATAATATTTGAGACCACTCTTACGGGGATGTAGTGGAAGAACCTGATGATTATTCGAAATCAGATATTGAAGGCTTTTAAATTTGAAAAGCCTTTTAAGAACATATTTTTTCAACATAATTTTCAGTCGCTGAAATAAAGTTTGCGGATAGAAGTGGGAGATATAATAATGTCAAATTTTATTGGAGGAAAAGAGGGTCTTGCTTTTAGTCTAATTCTGAACGAAGACAATTTAAAATCTGATTTTACAGTTGTCTTTCTCGTTTAAAATCCTTCATACAACATATTTTTTGCCATATTTTCACCAATGTCACCAAAATAACGGTTGAGGAAGGAATTGTATGTTAGATGGCATAAAATACTCCTATCCCCTAATGTAATGCTGAGAACGAACATGGAGACAACAACAGCACAGTTCAGCAAGACAAACAAGCAGCAAAGGAAAAATTCAATCGAGAAAGCGTAGAAACTTACAATTTTCTAAAGCTTTGAATCCTCGTCTGTTCACGTTGCTTCCACATAGCATTGAGATCATCAAAAGGCTCCAAGTGGATGCGGCAGTTGTCACAAAGTTTGGTTTGGTCCCCCTGAAACACAAATTCATCATCACAGAGTGATCATGGCAATGTAGACAGATGCGGTAAGATTTTTTCATCGACGAGATCCATCATTTTATCATTTTACAATATTCACTCACAGGTAAGTAAGCGGGTTCACTCGCTATACTGTTGACGTCAAAGTCCTGTGGAGTTGTAGATGTCACCAATTCAGACAGCATGAGACTCTGACAGCGGCTGACGGGTTTGGTGTCCAGAAGGGCTCTTCTAGCGGCGTATAAATCGTGAAGTTCGGTTAAAGCTTCGTATTCCACCACTGTGACAAAATTGCAGTTCTCAGGAATATTGTTCAGTTTCATAGTCAAGTAGTGTCTGACATACTTGGTCTACTTACTCTTTTTGGAGAGGAAGTCGTCAGTGTTTGCACGATTTCGATACCAGCCGTTCAATGTTTGTTTGTTCCTTGGGAATAGTTCGTCGACGTCGTTGACGATGGATAGCGAGTCTGGAAGGAATGTTAGGGTGATACTCAAAAGTGCACTCTGAACGTAATGTATTGTTAATATATCAGCTGCACACGAACCTGTGAATGTTGAGACGACTGTTAAGTTTTCCTGGCTAAGAATCCTCAACGGGTGCTCTTCTTGGTCTACTTCAGGGAGCGGGTTTTCTATTTCGCCCATGCAAAGCGCAATGTCTTCTTCAGTGACCTGAAAAAAAACGAGCAGGGTACGATAGATGAGGAAAAGTTAACTCCAAGTGTTCTCCGAGTTAGGTTAGAGATTTGACAGGAAGCAACACCAACCTGGAGGCAGCAATCTTGCATGGGCACTGGCTCAGCGTGTTCTTCAACTTCAACAATTTCTACTTCCATTTCTTCATCGTAGTCTGCTGCATCCACTCCAGTACATTGAAGTCGGTCCAGCGGAACCACTGGAAGGATTTGAATGGCTGATGAAAAAGGTGATTTCTGGATCATTAAGAATAGTCAACGACAGACGCAGTGCATACCTTTGTTAACAGGGAGGCATGGATGGGCAGGATGTGATCCAGACCCTTCGTCTTCCTGACCACTTCCACGTCCACGGACATCATCCAAAGACTTGAAGTTGTGGCTTTTAGGCTGACGAGTTTTGCTTATGTGGACACTTTGGTTTTCCACCCATTTCTTTATCATGCTCTTCTTATGGCTGTCCATATACCCGTAGTTGGCGGAGCTTCTTGGCTCCTGCGGCATTCGAGGTCCATCGACCCACGTTTCCCTTTTCTCTCGTTCCCGTCCCAGGTGGATGTTCCTTCCTTCGTGGATTTTGGATTTGAGTATTCTTGGCCCGTCGACCCATTGCTCTTCCCGAGGTTGACCAGTGTTCTTCCCCTGTCGGACGGGTGATGACTTGGTGCTATTGGGCTTGGACTGTTTTCGGTGGGAAGAGCCATATTTGTCATCACACAATGATCTTTGAGGAGAGGCGGGCATGGACTTGGATACGTTCTTTAACTTCTGATCCACCAAAGATCCTCTCAAAGCTTTGCTCATAGCACATCGATTATCACCTGCAAAGATATGTTTATAAAATGATGTAAAACACTCTCCCTGATGCTAACAGTTTTGGAGCCACAACAAACTGCCTACCAGAATTTAGGCTTGGTATGTACACTGGTGGGTGTTCACCATCAGTCTCCTCTGTTGGTCCTACGTAAATCACTGTGTCCGCTGACTGTTCGCTACTCGACGGATCCACGTCACTACTTCCAGTCAATCGAGAAGGGTCCTCGCCAGCAACGGCACCTTGGCCACCACTCATGAACTGCCAAAAACCAGAAGTGGAGTGATGAGAACAATTCAAAAATTTTAAAGTTGTCTCCATGGTGTTAAGATAGTTCAAGTTGGTTGCTTACCTTGAACCTTTTCCTTCGCATTCGATGGATTCTGGAAGCCAATTGGACGGTGGTCAAAGTGTCAGAGTAGCTGTTAGCATCAGCTGACACGTGAGCGATCATCGCTGCGTGACAAGTCAACGAACCCATACATTCTTTCAACTGCTGCGTCAACTTGTGTTCCCTGATTGCCAAAATACAATGATATTATGAGGAAAGGCGCCAACATGATACAAGATGGTAGTTTTTGGAGGTCCTCGGGTTTAACCAAAAAACCATCTGAGGCTGGAGACAGGCAAGGCTTACCTGTGCGGAAGGTGCTTTTGGCCGTTGAATATAGCCAACAGGACGTTGCCAATGGCTGATAAGGGCAATCCCCCAGCGCCCTTATTCTTCTCAGCTCCGCCTAAATCGATCAAATGCAGTCTGCTTCTTCCACCCGCGACTGTAATTTCATTCATAAAACCCACATCAAACGAAACCAACACATCGCCACTGAATCCAAACGCATTTCATACGTTCCAGTTGGGAAATGAAGGGATTTTACCTCCTCCTTTGCCGCCGACGCTGTACTGATATACGTGGAGCGTATAAAACAAATGGGATTGGTCCGAGCTCCTCACCGCCAGCGCGCTGTCCAAATAGAAAGCTGCCTTTTCAGGTGTGGGCGCCCTCAGTTCGCAATAGTTCTGAAGAGCTCCCTCGCATAAGTAGATGCCAGATGACTGTTCGCACTCTGGAAACAAATTTCAAGTTCGGAACATTATCATGGGACATCAGTCAGGCTCGTGGTTCATCCAAATGGATTATTATGTTCATTTATTCTAAGATATAACGTTGAAAAAGCGCACTTGAGTGACATGGGGCGGTAAAAAGAAGCACTGAGAGAAAAACACTTGGTTGGTTATTCCTCGGACTAAGAACTTGGAGAAAAATGAAAAAACAGTGGATATGGAGTATCCCTGACTTATTTCAATCAATTTGGCATCCAAAATTTAGTGAAAAATGACACCCAACACGCCTATGTACCTGCAAATCTCGAAAACCCACTTTCAAAATGAGGTAGGTAGGTACCTACTCATTCTGACCCAAACCCCCTTTTAGTGGGCGCTAATCGGTCTGGGACCCATTTCATTGGATTCAGCGTCCAAAATTAAACTCAAAAATCTATTTTTGAGACATACATTGTGACCCCCTACCCCGGCCAAATCTGGTCCGACTGGTCTGAAAAGTTTCGAGGACCCACTAGAGCCGGGAACGGACCCCTGACCCAAATTTCAGATTTTTAAAAAAATTTTCTACTACCACAATCGGCATGGACGGCGGGCGGACATTTGACTTTTTTGATCCAGACAACTTGAAATACCTAGGAATTTTTTTTTTTTTTTGGCGAATCGGAGAGATTGACCTTTTGCATGAAAACATAGGTTGATTACACAACCCCACAAAGCGACCTGTGGGGTTTTATGTTTTTTGGGTCGCTGATTTCGATGTTTTTTCAGATCAGATTGCTTTCAAGGTCATTTGAAGGTCAAATGGAGAAAATATAGCTTAAAAAAATATCGCTTAAAAAATCTGAAAAAATTCAGACTTAGGTTTTTGCTGAATCCAAATCCGGTGTCGGTTGACCTTCATGAGGTCAAGGTCAAGGTCATTTGAAGGTCAAACCAAAAAAATAACCTAAAAAAAATTTTTAAAAATGTATGTATGTGTTTCAAGGGTTGCTCAATCCAAATCCAGGGTTGGTTTGATCATGTCTGGTTATCTGAAGGTCATATAAGGTCATTTGAAGGTCAAATTTTAAGAATAGGCTTAAAAAATTTGAAAAATTCAAGGAACCGTACTCTGTCTGCCGTCCCCGCCGTTTTTGATAGTAGAAAATTTTTCTAAAAATCTGAAATTTGGGTAAGGGGTCCGTTCCTGGGTCTAGTTGATTCTCGAAACTTTTCAGACCAGTCGGATCAAATTTGGGCGGGGTAGGGGTCAAAATGTGTATTTCAAATAATAAATGTTTGCGATTTTTGGGTCTGAAAATCCATTTTTCAAGAAACACATTTTGACCCCCTCCAAATTTGGTCCGATCGGGATGAACCTTTTCTTCTCGGTTAAATCCTACCAACCAAGAATTTAAATTTTTCGGTAACGGTTATTTCAATTGTACCCAAGGTAAATTATAACCGCTAATTCAACCAAGAACCTTCTTCTTCTTTAAGGTTAAATAAACTAATTAAGTCAAGTTATTATTATTGAATAATTTCAACGGTTTTGAGAGCTTTTTAAATAAGGCCAAAAACCAAGGATGTACACAGACAGAAAGGAACATCTCCTCAAAGGATTGATTAGGAAAATTGAATTGAATTTGAATCTCAGTGGCCCTGAATTGAGCGAGTAATCAAGAAACTAGCATTTTCTTCTGAATCTCCGTTGAAAAATGGCGTCATTAGTCGGCCGAACTGAATTTCCTTTGAATTGAGAGACGAAAAACTTTCGTGATTACGATCTGGAGTGATTATAAATTCAGGTGCATGACCGGCTAATGGGTGTCTGGCGGTGGTGTAATTTACCTGCGTTATAGAATGGTGACCGTATATCAACTCGACCAACATCGTAATTGTGATAAATGCCAGTTGTTCGGTTGGTTTTGAGGAGAAATTCATTAGAATGCTTTTCTTTTGCTTAGGTTTCTAACCACAGAGATAATTAAAACGATATTGATCCAAAATAGGGTGCGGTAGAATGTATGTTTAGCGGTCGGGTTGGAACTCGAATATTTTTCACGGTTAGTTGAATGGAGAACTTGTATTGTGGAGTCCAAATCACTTGTCCTGGGTTGGGTGTGTAAAAATGAATTGCGACCCTCCGTTTCAGCAAACAGAGAATGGCGACCTCGGGATTTTATGTCGTGATTTGCTGACTTCCACAAGAATGAACCCTTCAAAAAGTATTAAGACCGACGAAGAAGCGACTCGAAAAAGTTCCCTCCACGAGGACAGTTCGGCCCTTGTAATGAAATCTGAGGTTTTACGAGTCCGAACCCAAACCATAAAACACCATCCGCTGCCTTCCCTAAAAACCTTATAAAGAGCATCCGGGAACAACGGTGAACTGACGGGCTCTTACAATGATTAGCCGATTCCACGCAAGGAGGATAGATGAGATAAGGAACCGGGTCATTTACGACTTGTGGCCACACGCAGCTCAACCACCTGGTTTCAATTGGAGTTTCTTTTTACGATCAGCCTCTTCGCCGGGGCTGAATTCATGGGGCTTTCCACTCTACAGAGCATTATGACCAGTGGTCATCCTCAGATAAAACTCTGTTGAGGGCTTCCAGGGAGAGGAAATGGATTTGCCGACATGCAACCAAACCGTTTAGCTCTTCAGATTGAGAAGTCAAGCAGCGTTGAGCAAAGAAGTCTCTAAAACAGGTGCAATACATTCAAACCTGAGGCGCCAACTAGGTATCGCTAACATTGACCGCCAGGTGGCAGAAGTCATGTAACATCCTGAATCAACAACCCCACAGAACATAGTTTATCCGCCCTATCCTATATTTTTTGTTGGTTATTCCTTGAATAATCAACGTATGTTTTCATGCAAAAATCAATCTCTTCGATTCGGCCCAAAAAATTTTTTTGGGCGTTTCAAAGTGTCTAGATCAAAAGAGTCCGTCCACTGTCTGCCGTCCAGCCGACTTTAGTAGTAGAAAACTTTTCAAAAAGTTCTGAAATTTTGGTTAGGGACCCGTTTCCGCTTTTAGTTGATCGTCGAAACTTATCAGGCCGTTCAGACCAAATTTGGGCGGGGTAGGGGTTAAAATGCGTACATCAAAAATGGATATTCGAGATTTTTGGCGATCTAGGCGTGTGGGGTATCATTTTCCACTAAATTTTGGACCCTGAATCGATTGGAATGGGTCCGGGACCCACCACACCCACTGTTTCCTCCATTTCCCCATGAGTCTCCATGCGCCTGGTCTAAGGAATGAACAACCCGTGTGAAAGAACTTGCAGCATTCTTTTTTATTGCAACATCGGATTCTAACCAAAATTTCATGACATTTTGATCCTTAAAACTTTTTCTTTGTTGCGCGCCACCGGCTCAGTGTGCACGCAAAGTTGAGGAACCGCAAAATTGTCAGAAAGTGGATGCTTTAAACACTAAAGTGTGGCACATGAATTTGCATTGCTTTTTAACGCTGATTCGCTTGATGTTATTTGTTTCATGATTCAATCAATTTTTGCGGAATAACGTCCGATACTGGTTTATTTTGCGTAGAAAAACCATCTCATTTTGCGCGTGTATTCCCTTTTCACTCCACCATAGCCCTGCCCGATTGGAAAAGAGGAAGAAAAGAAGATTGAGAATTATCCACGGAAAAAAACCTACAAACCGATGAAATTTTATGTGGAAACATAAAGCAGAGAGATGCTTTTTTTGCGCAAAATGAACATCTTTGTAATTAGTCCGAAAAGAATTGAGTCGAATCAAGAAACAAATAACATCACGTGAATCAGTATTGAAAAACTATAAAGATTCATGTGCCACACTTTAAGGTTCACCATTATCCACTATTTGATTATTTAGGGGTTGCGCAACATTGCATGCTAGTTGAACTGGTTGCGCGCAATAAAAACATTTGTTGAGGGATCAAATTTTCATGAAATTTTGATTATGAATCCGTATCTGCAGCAAAAAATGGAGGTCCCTTATTAAAATAAGATAGTTAGTTTCACTTGCGCAAGGTTGCGCTGTTACGCGGGGTGCGCAGATATAATTTTAAAGAAAATATGATGGTTTAAAAAAAATTGTTGGTTTACTCCCATTTTGGAGGATTTCAGGAGGGAGAACAATTTGTGGGTCACTCTGCATAACATCATATTTTGTAGGTAGCATATTTATTAACTTTTTATCGAAGTTACCTATCTTGGCGTTTATTTGAAGAAACCCCTGTGAAGACTGCGTTTCTTCAGGAAATACGGCAAGAAGGCACCACCTGGTTGCCATTTTCGGCGAGTCCTCATGTTATACCCACCTACGAGGTGATAAGATCCCCTGATGCTATAAGGGGGGTGGAAAGACACTTTCCGAGACCAACTTTTATTAAAAGGAATGATAGTTTATATTTTATACCTACGGTCGTATTAGAGGAGATCTCAACAGGGAGGGGAGAGAAGATTACTGTTGTACCCGGAGTTTCGGATCGAAGGACCAACTCGGAATCAGAATCGGAGTTTTTAGTGGTGTGGGGATGGGGGAGGGGGTGGCTTACCTCAACCTCAATATTCACCGAGCCCTTACAGATTGTCTACTCCTTTGGAATACAAAAGCGAGCAAAGGGATAACGGAAAGGGATTGACCGCCTTTGGCCAAGTAGGTAATCATAACTTTTTATTCCTTTTTCCCTTCTGCCATATCCTCCGTATTCTTCATTTTCTCATCTTTCAATTCGTACCCCCTCCCTTCTCCACTCCTGCTTTTTGCCTCGTTTTTTCTTCTATCTTGTTCTTCCACGTTCTTTTCTTCTAGCTCGATATATCCACTCGGTTCTCGTACTGGCCAGGACCTGATCCGTGGTTGTCACAATCCTATCCCCTGGATCAGCAAATCAGAGACAATAATTGCTGAACTAGCAGAACCTCTCTCAATAATATTGTCGAAGCTCCAGCTAGGGATAACTCGTGAACTACGGCTTCACGTGATGAGCAGTATTCTCCAATACCCGCTCAGTGTGAATGACATACCTGGTTGAGAAGAACAACTATCTAATATCTTCTCTACTTCAAACTATTGATTATCACATGCCCACCGTGGCAACACCATATTGGTCCAAAAGGAGTCCAACCTACTCACCAGCAGCATGTCTTGACAGAAGATCCTTCAAAGCGTACGTGGGTCCAACAACTTCTACAGCTGACACTCGGACAGAAAATCGCGCTCCAGTCTTCTGCTTCTGTTCCGCGATGCATCGAAATAGCCATGAAATAGCTGTCGGTATGACGCCCAAGTTGTCGGGCCGTCCAATCATCGTGCTCGTTTTTCCAAGTTTCGAATGGCCAAAGGAGAAAATGCACCCGTCGGTACCGTTGATGACGGCGTGAATTACATCAGTCAGTGCCGTGGCGCACAAATCACTCTGAAACAATCGAACAATTTGTTATGGAATGAATGAGAAACACAACAAATCCTTAACCAGAAACAATAAGGAGGATACCACAAGTCTTTGGTTTTACAGGATCCCTTCTCAAATGGCAAATACCTTCTGAACCTATCTCAGATCGTTATGACTGAATCAGTCGTTTCTAGTACCTACCCAAATACGTCTGGCGTCCCTCAGGGCTCCCATATTGGACCAATCCTTCTTTCTCACATTTGACATAACAATTTATTGTTTTCCCTGGCCATTCGGTATTTGCTCTTTGCTGACGACATGAAGATTTTTCTCAGATTGATTCGTCTAGCGATATGCATATCCTGCAGGCAGCCTTGGACTCAATGTCCAATTGGTGTGGGGTGAGTGGTTTGCGATTGATCCATGGAAAGTATGCGGTAATGACCTATTCAAAAGGAACGACTCTTAACTCGTTCCTGTATAGTCTGGAAGGCCAGGGAATAGCCAGACTAGACTCATTCAAAGATCTTGGGGTAACTTTTGTTTTGCCCTTGACTGTCACATGGATGACATTTGCTCCAGACTATGAGAAATCTTGGCTTCATGAGAAGCCAGACAAGATGATTCCGCCTTGGCTTCTTTTTAGTACAATGGTCCACTCAATCCTTGAGTATGGTTCGATCGTCCCAATTCTATGCCAATGCATCACTTGGAGCCAGTTCAGCGAAAATTTTTACGTTTCGTTGCATTTAAGCTGGGCCAATTTTGATTTGGCTGATACCCTCTCAGCCAACGTCGTTGCATAATTGATTGCTTGTTTTTGCATAGACTTTCCAACACTTTTGCAAGCAATCAACTTTACCGTACCGTACAACCATCGATCATTTGGTCAGAAACGAGCAGGTTCCATATTTTAGCTGGTTCTGGTATGGGACCCAAAGGTCTCACTTCTTGGCTCATCCCTGGACAAAAACTCAATCGAAAACTGTAGGAAGGAGCAGCCCATTTCAGGGGTTCAGGACAAGCCCTTTTTTACCTAAGTAAAACTCTGGCTATCTCGGTTGTTCAACTGGGGGACGCTAGACTGCACAGGCTGGGACAGCCCTAGTTAAGCCTGTATCCTCTCGAGCGAGTAGCTCGTCATCTTCAGATCTGTTGGACTGTTCTCTACTGTCTGCCTGTTCATCGTCAGCTGGACCGTAGTAGGTCATGGCCAGAAATGTCAACAGGTTCAGGTAGAACGGGAGAATGGCCAGCCTTCATCTGTAGTGGAGATGGAACCACATTCAAGAATCAAACGCTCAGATCCTTCAGCTAAATTGGGGTCAGCAGGGCGGTACACCTCTTCCTCAGTTACTCCACCACGAGCAGGTCTAGCAGCATTCTTCCAAACAACATTTTCTTCATCGGGGAAAGTACAACAAAATTCTCATACACGCCGCTGATACCTTCCTGGAACAGCGAATACAGTGTCTGTTGGAGCACCTGCTGAGAGAGTATACGGTGTCCTCTGGAGAGGGAGGAGAGGTTATCCTGCCCACGAAACAAATAAAGGAGAAGACGGCCGAGAGAGGCTCTCAACTCGAAGACGACGGAATCTCAGAGATCAGCCCCGCTTCATTTCAAAATCAACTTCCGCGTCAAATCACTCATGCAAGGTGCACTCATCCCCTCCTCAGCACCTCTCCCATTAGCAGAACTATGTGGGTAGTTCAAAGCGAGGGACTGAATAATAGCCCCTTGTTATTCAAAGCTGCGACGGCATCTTCCTTGCCCCTCCTTTTGAACTTCCGCTTCACCAGACGCAGCATAATTTTCCTATCGGAATTTCGGAATCTTAAGTCACTTGCGGTCTTTGTCTGCACTCAGGAAGTTCCCCTCAAAGCGCACCAACATTCCGGAGGCACGACAACGGCAGTGATTGATCATTTGAACCGACTCGGCGCTATAAAACCGAATGTTTTACCAAAGTTTTACTCAACTGCTGTCACCGACGACTGCCTGTGGAATCACAATCACGCAATTTTTGCAGGACGTTACATCATGCCAACATATGCAAGAGACCGAGTCAGAAGCGAGATGAGAGTGCTGCAGCCGAAGAGTCACTTCTACGTCAGAATAAAAATGTTGGATATAAGAAGCAGCAACGCATTTTAGTAAAAATGGTTCCATTTGCACGCTTCTGCTTCCGACTGTGTACGTCCATAAAAATACAGGCTGCACAAATTCCATGAGTATGATCCAGGCTGAAGGAGGTTGGAAGCACTCTTTTCGTAACTATTGGTCAGCTTAACATGCCAAAAAGCTGAATCTTTATCCAATATTAAGGTGTATGATGTCAAAGCTTCACATTTTTGTTCTCCTTACTCACTGGTAGAATGTAAAAAGAAGTTGGTGCAGAATTGCCAAGAGCTCAAATCAATCCTTTTCTGCTTCTGATGCACCACTACCAGGAACCTGGCACTAAAGTACAAAGATCTATGCTCCTATTGGCCGCTCACAGCGGATAACGGGGCACTGCCTCATTTGTAACCATTCTTTCGTAATCAAGTTATCAAACGATTTCCTGCTCATTTCTATAAGACCCAGCCAAGAAGACAAGCAGGTGAAGGCATTCCTTCCAGTCTACCAAGGAGTCTCTTTAGTCCTCATCAAGTACTAATGGTAGCTCGATGCCTCTGCTAGTTCATCTTGAACCTGGTTATGGTTGGTTATTCCTTGGACCAGGAGCATGGGGGAAAATGGGAGGAAAACAGTGAGTTTGGAGGGTCCCGGACTCATTTTAATCGATTCAGCGTCCAATATTTAGTGGAAAATGATACCCCAGAATGTACAATACACGTCTAGATCGCCAGAAATCTCAAAAATCAATTTTTCAAGAAACACAAGTTAAGATGTCATTTTATTCCATCATTCAGCATTGGTAAAAGAAAACCAAAGTCAAAATCTGTCAGTTTTCAACCCCTCTGGAACATCCCATTGTCCGAGCGTTTCATTTCAGGAAAAGAGCAGGATCACTGTGTTTGGTTAGCATCTCACGTAAAATAGTTCCACTAATCCCTCCTCACAAAGGCAAAAAATGCTATTGATCTGATCAAAATATCTCTCACCGTACAGCAGTAAGTCCAGTTGGAGAAAAGTGCACGTGCCGTTGAAAATCGAAATACCTACTAGGTGGCGTCGCTCTTCACATCCTGCTCCCCTTTGCAACGGTTTTTAATGGTCTGTAACTCCAGGAGTCATTATTCTCTTCGAAGATTACTGTTTCACGCTAACCCAACGTCAAATTAGTTTAGTTATACCCGAGAACCCTTCAACCTTTTACGCTTCCCCTTTGCCCATAACCAGGCTCTTTTTCTTCGGTTTTGAAATAATAAAATGATGAAGTCGAAGAAATGTGTAGAGTAGGTAGCCGGGAGAAAATAGTTTGTGGATAAAGAAAGTGAAGTAATGGAAAAATGTTGATGTCAGCCATAGCTGAGTGGAGAGTATGCTGCATTGCTCTAGTACCATAAATCCTGAGGGCCATTTGGCCTCAAGATGCTGCTTCTGCACCGACTAAAGTCTTGAACTTGTTGTCCTTAACGTTGTAATGCAGATTATTCAACACCGTAGGAGTGAAATGTAGTGATTCAGTTACCTTGGGTTCGTTGTCTGTAAAAATGGCGTCGAAAGCGAACATTTTGGGTGCCAGGATGCCAAGTCTGCGGTCTTCAGGAGCGGGTGTTTCAGCTCCACAGGCAGCAGGGTCGAACAGCGTCACTTGTCTTCTCCTCGTGTCCACGTTGAGCAAAGAGTTGTCGCTGCTGCCCTGAGTCACCTTCAGCATCACCTTCACCTGCACAGACAACCAGAGTTTGCTGTAGAAATCGAAAATGTTCTACAATAGTCAAGTTCTACGGATCAAAAAGTTCAATAATTCGGATCTAACGTAGGAGGGCCAAGCTGCAGACTAGGGTCAGACCTCATAAGACATTAAATAAATGGAAAAATTAATGAAACAATAGAATATCTTATCGAATTGGTGAAAGTGGAAAATACTGGTTGTTAATTCAAAGAATTACCAAGAGCCAGAATTACCATCATGCCAGGGATCAACCTCCTTGGCTGGCTCTCTGAGTTTGTCAGCGCACATTTCATGATGTCTAGAACGTTGCTAATTCATTCACAGGGGTCCAAAATTCTTTGGACCAGGAGTAAGGATAAAATGGGGTAATACAGTGGGTGTGAAGTATACCGGACTTGTTTCAATCGATTTAGCACCCAAAATTTAGTGGAAAATGATACCCTACACGCATAGGTTCCCAAAAATCTTGAAAATCTACTTTCAAAAAAAGTAGGTAGGTACCCATTCTGACCCATATCACCTCCGGCGGGCAACAGTCGGTCTATGACACATTTCAATGGATTCCGCGTCCGAAATTTAGAGGAAAAGGATGCAAAGAGGACTCTCTTTCAGATTTTTAGAAAATTTTCTACTACCAAAAACGGCGTGGACGGAAATTTAGATACCTTGAAACGCATACTGTCCACTTTTGAGGCAAATTGGAGAGGTTGAACCCTTGCATAAAAACATAGGTTGATGATTATACAAGGAATAACCAACCAAAAACCAAAATGTCCGTCCGCCGTACACCGTTCACGCCGTTACTGGGTGTAGAAAATTTTATAAACATTTTAATTTTGGGTCAGGGACCTCTTTCCTGCTCTTGTTTGACCTCAAATACCTTCCCAAAATATGGGACCAATCGGGTTCGGAAATTTTGAGGTCCAACAAGAGCAGGAAGGAGGTCTTTCCAACCCATATTTTGGGAAGGTATGGGTGAAAATGCATTTTTTGAAAATCGATTTCTGGAGCTTTTAGGCATGCTGGGTATCATTTTCCAGTAAAATTTGGACGCTGAACCCATTGAGATGGGCCCCTGACCGATTGGTGCCCACTCGAGGTGGGTATGGGTCAAAATGGATACCTATCTACCTACTTCGAAAGTGGATTTTCTAGGTTTCTGGTACTTAGGCGTGTGGGGTATCATTTTCCACTAAATTTTGGACCCTGAATCAATTGAAATGAGCCTGAAATTCTCCACAATCACGTTTTCCCAATAATAAACCATTGTGGAAGACCTGATACCCATTTTTGGAATAATTTGGTGTTCTCAGTAGATCTACAAAGATAGTCTTGTTTTCAATTTAATCGCTTTTTGAACTTGGTGGGGTTGCTTTTGACTTTATTTCAACACGGAAATTGGAAATTTTTTGGTGAAGAAGCGTATTTTGAGGTATTGATAAAAGTGACGCGATTAATAAAGGAATAAATTAAACAAAATCAAGCAATTTACTCTATAAAATTATAGAAAATGAAAAACAATTTCCGAAATATCTTTTTTGATTTATCCATGTTGACTACGTGAAGAAGAGAGTTTCCGGCAATGATGACAGTTCGTTGGCTGAAAATCCTCCTCCGTGAGGCCAGTAATTTTCGGACTACGTAAAATTGGTCAGGCAGACTTTTTTCATCTCTCAATCATACAAAGTGACATCATTCGGCTCCTCTGTAAGGACTATCCTGCTGAGACCGAATCTTCAACAACAAGCAACAGATAATGAGCAAGAACTCGTTGCGGGCGAATTTGGCGTTCAGTGGTTCCTCCGAGGAAAACTCCATCTCTCTTTTTTCGGGGCTCACTTTACTCATCTTTCGTAATAACCTGCTGTTGTAATGATGGGATGGAATAACCTTTTCTGTAGGTGGACGAGCTGCCCGCGGGGCTGGTTATCTTCAGAGCATAAAGTAACCCAAGAGTTTTCCTCTGATTAAATAAGGGTTTTCGGCCCGCTTTGAGATTTTCCCTTCAAAAGACCGCTCTTTAAGCTTTTCCTTTAGGCCCCTTTCGGTCATTCTGCATGAATTGAACGTAAAAACAGTTTGAATTAACTTTTATCTCGTTCTAAGGGAAATTTCAGCCTTTTCCTTCGAAAATAAAGCCGTTCTTTTAATACCCCATTTTGCGATCTCATGGCTACGGACGGGCTCTCCAAGGAAATCATCTTATAGAACGTCTTCTTCCATCAACGTCGAACTTATTCCCTCCCTACTTACCACAAGGGCTATTTATCCACAGCAGAATCAAATTCATGAGAAAAAGGAAGAAGACAATTTAAGAATATCGTTACAAAATCGATTCAGACTTTCGATTTTGCCCCCGTTTTATTTTCCGCAGCGCGTCAAAGTTCGGAATAAACACGGGCCGATTTTAATCATCTTAAAATTTGGATTAATCCACTTAAAAGGCCAATTCCAAAGAAAACAAGAGTTCGGCGATTAGTTTAGCGAAACCGTTTTAGCTGTTTTAATTCGGTTGAGCGTAGAACGTCTGGCAGTAACAGCAACATTAGTTTGCAAAGTCCCGCTAGACCTCAGGGCAATCGTGATGAGGCCCCATTATCATTGTTAGCCCTAATAATAGTAATTTGCTCTTGGTCAGAGAAAAACTATTTATCAGTTCAAGTAGCCAGTTCATTGCTATTATGAATCAATACAAAAATGATCTCCTTTATGGTATCATAAAGTACAGTATTGTACGAGACTACTATTTTACGGGGTTTTGAGGAGCCATACTATTGTTACAGGTAGCCAAATCATATTGGGGCAGCATCCATATTCTTCAAAATTGTACGCTGAATAGATTTTTAGCTCATGCTCATGTATCAAAGGCTAAGAACACGACTGGTGTTGAACTACAGCAGAACAGAACTAGCAAAAAGTAGGTTATTTGGAGCCCTGCTATAACAGTGGTAACTGGACTGCTATCACGGTAGGAATACGAATTTTTGGCGATCTAGGAGTGTGGGGTATCATTTTCGACTGAATTTTTGACACTGAATCAAATGAGACGGGTCCCGGAACGATTGGCACCCACCCAAAGAAGTTATGGGCCAAAATGGGTATCTACCTACCCATTTTGAATTCGTGTTATCGAGGTTTCTGATACCTAGGCGTGTAGGGTATTATTTTCCACTAAATTATGAACCCTGAATCGATTGGAATGGGTCCAAAACACGCCACGCCTCCTGTTTTCCCCATTATCAACAATTTAGTTGTGTGGGGTATCGTTTTCTACTAATTTTTGGACGCTGTATCGATTGGAATGAGTCTTCCATGCTCCTGGATCGAGGAATAACCAACCCCTGTGAATGAATTTGCAGCGTTTTTTCAACAGTCGCCCGAGTGATTTAAGTAGCTTAAGCGTAACGCTTTCAGTTGCTGGATCCGTGACATCTTATCAAGTATAACCCTGTACTCCATTCAGAAGTATCCAGAGAGACTTTAAGCGGAATGTTCCTATTAGAGACCATCCTGCGGCCAACTTCCGAAATTTCATCACTCAAATACTACCTTACTACGGTTTTATCGTACGTACTATGTAGGCACTTCTGATCGTTCATTTCAACAGAAATTATTGGAACCTGAAGCAAAAATCTCCTGCGTCACTAAAAAGCGGTTTCTGCCATCTTGTTTGAATATTGAACGGTCGAATATCCATGTTCACCATCGATACCATTGACGGACGTTAAGATCGATAATCGGAAAACATCGGCTGACCACCATCAATGTTTTCACGCATTCACAATCTTAATAGGTGAAATAAAACATGCAAATTATTACACAAAAATTATTCTCTGTATTGATCAATTGTCTGTAAAGGATTACTTTTCTTTAGCACCTAACAATAACCGTACTGAAGAAGAATGTATTTATTTGAAGTTCATTATATGAACAGTTATCGAGATAGATCATATTCTTTCTTCTTCTTCTTCTTCTTATTCTCGTCCTTCTCCGCAACTATGTCCCTATTGGTCCTAGAGAGCTCTAGTTGATGTCATTTGATTCTAAATGATGAGAGTTATTATTATTCACCACTCAAAACCATTTTATTTTTTCCATTCGTGGATATCCCTCATTTTTCATCTCTTGAAAATCGATGTTAACATTGGCTACAACCATCGATAATCGAAAAACATTAAACATTTACCATCGATGGCGAAGATATCGAACATCGGTCATCCACCATTGATGTTTGCAAAACCTCATCCCTATTCAGAATCAATTATTTGCTTACCTGCTGGCCAAATCTAAATTTGCGCTAGTGATTTTATCTATTACTGTAGTTTTACGCGGAAATTACGTTTGGTGAAACGCGTTCGGCATGGTCTCATCATGACGGAGAACCGTTCTCAGACAACTGAGATTACGGGAAAACAACGTTTTGCGGTTTTGGCTCAAGAATAAACGTTTAAAGCGGTGATCCAAAAATTTGTTGTGCGCTGGTAAATAATTACAACGATTAGTGGAGGGATCTCAAGGATATTGGTCAGCATTATTACATTAATTTAAGATCATCGATACGGCCGGGGGATTGGATCGGGATGGCCCTGGCACGCTAATGGTCCCAAGGTAAGCCATCCTTAACCAGGGCAGCCCCCATCGTTTCGGAATGAAGGGTATAATAATGAAAAGGCGCCTGAGGGTATCGCTTATCAGCTATGGCTCCCTTGCAATGGAGATCCCGAGGGGAACGATGTGGGCTCCCGGGATCCCTTCGGAGGGAAGCTCAAATAAGCAAGTTTTTAACGAGACAACCCCCGAGCCCTCGAGGCACACTCTATCATGGAAAATCGCGAGGCCGTCTCGAGAAATTCCATCTTCAATGGGACCGGGAGATATTTCAATGTATTGAATCTTTTCCTGAAGAGAAAGAATTGTTCGACTCTGTACAAACAGACATAAAACTTCGTATATTCGTATAAATTCGTATAGAACAATCCCAATAAATTTTCTACTCGCTACAATACACCACCATTTTCAGCTGAGTTGGCCAGCAACAGCAAAAGAATTACACTCGAGGAGTGCAGAAAAGGGGCGTTCATTAATGCTACCCCCCCTACTTTCAAACTATGATTTCCCCTCAAAAATCCAACCCTTTTGAACACATCTGGAGTGATTAAGAAACATTAAACGATGCACATTGATGAGCTGTCATTGGAGAATCGTGTAAATATAACCTAATTCTGCCGTACACGTCGATTTTGGTAGTAGCGAATTTTCTAAAAATCTGAAATTCTGGTCAGGGACCCATTTCTGGTTTTAGTGACCCTACCGGGAGTAGGGGTCAAAATGGGTTTTTCGAAAAATTTATTTTCGAGATTCTCGGCAATTAGGGCGTGTAGGGTATGATTTTCCACTGTTTGACCATGTGGGCAAAAGTACCTACCTCGGAGCTGACTCTGATTACCTACGGGTGTTAGTTCTTGCTTCTGCCGCGCTCTGTGAGCCGGCGGTAATTCCGCCTTATTCTTCTTCTTGTTCGTTCTCGACTTCTCGCAAAACCACCATGTAACCTGGCCTGTTGCCAACCTCGTGCGCAGAGTTTGGTTGTTCTAAATTTGATTTTTATGTTCTGAGCCAATTTAAATTGTAATTCATCCGTGAATACAAGTTTTAGCTCATGCAGTTAGTTCATGTTTTATTTAGCCCTCAGAAATATCAGTCTAATTAGTTTGAGTTTAGACAGGGGTCCGGGACCCACCCATTGAAGAAATGAGTCTCCATGTGCCTGGTCTGAGGAATAACCAACCCCTGTGTAACTTTCTTTAAACGTTTGCTTTAGTTTATGCTTGTTGTTTAATTTATATGGAATTTTTTAGTTATTTTTTATTGGATTCGTTGGAGTTTATAATAAAAACTCCTGATTTGCAGGCAGTGCAGCACATGTTGAAAATCTAGTTTGGCGTCCATAAGTAATATTAAAAGTCATAAATTTAGATTGCCTATTATCGAAAATAGGAGCAAAGCCAGAAGTCGATGTGGACTTTGGACAACTATTCGAAATTCAAGGCAATCCCATTTGCCCAAATAAAGAATTGATAAAAAGTCCGTCTGGGAATCAGATCTTATATGGATCAAGCTTTTGTTTTTAGCAGAAATGGCCATGTCGACGATTCAGAAGCCAAGCAATCAAATTGAACAAAAACTTCATTTGGATTCGGCCGGGCGCATCACGTTTTCTCTCGGGCAATATCAACAGAACGCAACACTTGGCGCTTTTTCCTCTCCCTCTTTAACAATAACTCGCAACCCCCCCCCCCCCCCCCCCTTTACAAACCTCCCCGCACGAATCCGAAAAACCATTTGTCAGAAAAGTAAAAAGTAATTTCACGAAAACTCTTCCTTTCGCACGCTCTCTCGAGACCTCTCACGAGAAATAATACCTCTTGTTAAAACTGAGAGAGCGGGGAAAAAACATTTTTTAATGTTTTCGAATTATTTACCCCCGAATACCCGACGCCGAGCTAATTACGTAAGTACGAAGCCCTAAAACGACACTTGGGAGCGATAAAAATTCTTCAAACTTTTGATGCATTGAATGTTCAAGTTAATGAA
Organism: Cyrtorhinus lividipennis; assembly: GCA_019603395.1. Taxonomy (NCBI): domain Eukaryota; kingdom Metazoa; phylum Arthropoda; class Insecta; order Hemiptera; family Miridae; genus Cyrtorhinus; species Cyrtorhinus lividipennis. Next base: position 24,344,543 of record CM034004.1, read on the forward strand.
GTTCGACCACCCAAAAAGTAAAAGTTCATGCTGTAGGGTAGAAGAAAAAGAGAGAAAATATGAACGTCTCAGATTGGTACCTAACTTTGCATTGATTTTTTAAATTTATTTTTATTTTTTCCAATATTAGAAACCATGTTGCTATTTCAAAGAACACCCATAGCCTAATGTCTAATGAACCACAAATAATAGCTTCAAACCAAAAATGGCTGCTGTCGTCCACAATGGTTTATTATGGGAAAAACGTGACTGTGGAGTGTCCCGGACTCGTTCCAATCGATTCAGCGTCCAAAATTTAGCGGAAAATGATACCCAACACGCCTAGGTACCCAAAAATTTCAAAAACCCACTTTCAAAATAGTTATGGTAGGTAAGTAATAAATTTGACCCAATCCACCTCGGCCAGGAATCCATCTTGGTGGATTCAAAGTCCGAAATTTCTTTTATTGGAAAATGATACCCCACATGCCTAGGTCCCAAAACTTCCCAAAATAGAGTTTAAAAAACACATTTTTACCCATAACTTCCCCAAAGATTCGATCAGGACAACAAATTTCAAAGAATAGAACCGAAAGAGTATAATTAAATGTAGCTAGTAGATTTAATGAAAGGTAGGTAGAGAACTTTATCGTTTATCTGTCACCAGCTGGCTGATATAGTTGATAATATTAGCATAGTACTCTTCTATCTTCACAATCACAGCATTCATGAAGTATTCGTCTCATATCATCCAATTTCATTCTATCAGGGGGAAGTAGTTCCTGAATTTCCTGAATGAATTCAAGTGTAGGAATTAGGCTCTGTGTGGTCAAATGAGACATCAGGTGACATATTGACATTGTGATGGCCTTTTAGTGAACAACATGAGCTTGAAATTGCTTAATGGTGATATTGTAATCGTCATTGAGACCCTGAATCCGAGCAGTGAAACACTTGTAAGGTATTATTTTCGGCTATTTTGAGTACCTAGGCGTGTGGAGTATCATTTTCCACTTTATTTCGGAAGCTGAATCGATTTGACATTCCACCCTGACTGTTTTCTTCATTATCATGCTACTCTACCTGCTCTACACTTGCGATCTGCCAGAAACTGAAGAGAACACCACTGCTACGTTTGCAGATGACACAGCCATCCTGGCCGTTGGAGAAACGAACAATGAGGCTGTTGCTAAGCTCAATATGTCCCTTAACCTTCTTCACAAATGGACAAGTAAATGGAGAATCAGACTGAATGAGGCAAAGTCAGTACATGTTGATTTCACGAATAAAAGGATCAACTACCTACCGACTTACCTCAATAACAAGGCAATCCCACAGGCCAACGAAGCAAAATATCTTGGAATGACGCTGGACGCCAAACTAAGATGGAAGTCTCACGTCAAAAATAAAAAAGCTGAGCTTGTGATTAAGTTTCGAAAAATGTACTGGCTTATGAGGAGGCAGTGCAAAATGTCGATCCGAAACAAGCTCATTCTGTACAAACAAGTCCTCAAACCTGTCTGGTACTCAACTGTGGGGATGCACCGCCCAAAGCAATCGCAACATTATTCAGAGGTTCCAGAATGATGTTCTGCGCTGCTGAGTTAACGCTTACAGATATTTCCGGAATGACAGATTGCATCACGAGCTACAGATCGAATCTGTCGATGAAGTAATACGAAATCAAGCCATCATCACCTTATGAGGCTCCAAAGTCATGTAAACGAAGATGTTGTCCGCCTTCTTGACACCAATGACCTACTCAGAAGACTGAAAAAAACAAAACCGCATGAACTGGTTCAGTTAGTAAGAGTGCCCCAAGCTTTTGGAGGAGCTTTGGCAATGCTATGAGCTACCAAAAATGTTTATTAACGTTTGAAATGGGCATCTCATTGCTCTGTAAATGTCAAAAAACTAAATTTTTGAATTACGGGAGCTCCACAATTCAATCCCGTTCTTTACGCCGTGCACACCCTTTCTCTCATGCCCAAATAAAACCGGATAAATTCTCACTATTTCATCCCAGCAACCTCGAATTTCCAAGGCCCGTCACGCGTTTTGACATGACATAATAACACATTGATAACGTCTTACAGCCAACAACAGCCCGTGATCGCGGTCTTGGAATACAGTTGGGCCTCTATCTCTATCTGCCTCGATTAACGAGAGTTTACAGCGCCTGAGGGAAGCCACCTTAGCGACGAAGCCAATGTAATTTGCAGTAAAATGTCTCTTCAGAAATATAAAAGTTCTTATCTCCTCCAACGCATTTGCCCCTTGGCTCTTTCACCCCCACCCGAGCAACGTGTTTGCAAACGAGGCTCCTATTTTATGGAATGTTCTTTTAAATAGGAAATTCTGCAAAGAGTACAACTCCGATTAGTTAGCTGATGAAAACTATGTTGCCTAAGGGAAAGGTTTGTCCGTATGTAATTTCGATAATCTCTATTCAGGACATTATTTATATTCTATACCGTCGTGTTATATACTTGAAAGCCACGACAAAGTGAGTTGAATGATAGGGGTTAGAGCCAGATTATTCTAAATTTGAGGATTGAGCTAAGAACGATTGCAATAATAAATAACTTTTTTAGCCGAGTTTTCTGGGGTGTTTTTAGTGCCCCCTACATTGAAAATAACCCTTTCAGAAATACCTTGGGTGTCTTTGAAACCTCCTCTGTAACAGCGTAGAATTATAAAAACGCTGCAAATTCTTACACAGGGGTTGGTTATTCCTCGAAACAGGCGCATGGAGATTCATTTTTTCAACATGGGGAAAATGGGGGAAACAGTGGGTGTGGCGGGTCCCGGACCCATTCCAATCGATTCAGGGTCCAAAATTTGGTACCCATTTCGACTCATAACCTAATCCAGAGGGCACCAATCGTTCCGGGACCCATTTAAATCGATTCAGGGTCTAAAATTTATCGTCAAAAATCTCGAAAATCCATTTTTCAAAAAACTTATTTTGACCCCCCTTCCCCCGCGAATTTGGTCCAATCGGGCTGAATTTTTAGAAAATTTTCTACAACCAAAATTGGCGTGGACGGCGGTCGGACATTTGCTAATTTTGATCTAGACACCTTGAAACGTCCAGAAAAAAATTTGGGCCGAATTGGAGAGATTGATTATTTGCATGAAAACATGGGTTGATTATTCAAGGAATAACCAACCAAAACACACGAGAACTTTCGGAAAGGTACGATTCAACGTAGGAAAATTATATTGAACGGTAAAGGCGGATTTACATGACGAGCATCCACTACCCTTACGCTGATCACTCCCCCTTTTCGAGCTCTTTATCAGAAAATGAGGTTCTGAGTGTTGCCCTGCCCAAGCTGATCCCTCCAGATCTCGAGCCAAGATACATTTCCTACTGCGTACGTCGAATAAAATGGCAAAACCCGCCTCAAGCCCTAGCTACAATTTACATGTAAATCGTATCCGACAGTTATCCCTCATCTTGGAGAGGCAAGGCATATGGATCTTTCGATTCTGAACATGAAAGAATGAGATGAGGGGATCAACGATAACGGCAGCTTCAGCATCGCCTTTTATTACCTCGCAGAAATATAATATTTAATCACAATCGATGACCTGTTGTCAGATGAGAAGGGAGGATTTCCTTTATTGCCGTTGACAGATTTCGTAAGGAAACTGGAGCCGAGTGAGATGACGTGGAGACGGGCTAAATTCAAGGTAAACACACAACCGGCCAACCCCCGACGCAAGACTGTGTTTGGGTAAAGCGATCGAGATGAAACACAAACATTGGGAAACGAAAATGACGGGATTACGCTCGTTTTCCGTCTCCATCCCATTCGAATAGAGAAAATCGAGAGACGACCAGCCAGAAAATATTGACGGAATCAATGGAGAAGATATTGGGATCCGCATATTTATGAATAGACGAGGGAGTTGGAATCGTTTCAACCTGAGCGGGTTTTTGTCGAGTGTTTATTTTCAATTTGGAGCAGTTGACTTGATTAGAATCACTAGTACGATTGGTCGATCGAGTTTTCTTTCTATATTCAGTTCCGTGGCTGTAGAAATTTCCAAAGCCGATTGTAACGCGGGATATTGCTGCTCGGTAAGCAACATCTTCAAGCGGCCAAGTCAGTTCGAATAAACCTCTTATACATATTATAGCTAAAGCGACACTGTACAATACATCAAGTTGTCCCACTGTCCCCATAAACGATCCTGGGACGACTGAATGTCCCGCATTGGAGGTTAGACGTATGAAATGCTACAAAAATTCTATATTGCAATACTAAAAACGCTGCAAATTCATACACAGGGGTTGGTTATTCGTCAGACCAGGCGCATGGAGATTCATTTCTTCAACATGGGGAAAATGGGGGAAACAGTAGGTACCCATTTTGACCCATAGCCCCATCCAGAGGGCACCAATAGTTCCGGGACCCATTTCTTTGGGTTCAGCATCCAGAATTTAGTGGAAAATTATAACCCACACGCCTAGGTACCAGAAATCTCGAAAACACATATTCAAAATGGGTAGTAGATACCCATTTTGACCCATAACCTATTCCAGTGGGTGCCAATCGTTTTGGGACCCTTCTCAATGGATTCAGCGGAAATGATATCGATACTATTTATTTCTGATGGATTGGTGATCTGGCTCCATACGACTCTAACGCCATCTAAGGTGGTAATTTTTGACTAGAGGAAAAACAAAAGCAGTTCTGCCACCCATAGGAAACTAGAACGCTTCGCACTCGCGGGTTTGAGGTTTTACCCTAATCACAATCACCTGCGGAAGTTGTAGGCACGTAGGATGGTCGGGAGACGTCAAAAGTATTATATTAGAAAAGTTGTGAACCGAGAGGGGTGGATCATTAGAGTTTGAAACTCCACCGACTCTGTGACAACTCGATCAAGGCTCACGGAAACTTGATGTCAACGGGGAATTGGAAACCATTGATTTATTACGCCTTTAGAGCTCCGCCCGTCCTCGGCCTATACCTGCACCCCTTTTATTTTTTTATTTTTTTCAGTGATTTTCTAATGGTTGTTTCATCCCACCCTGGAAAGAAGCTCTCGCTTTATCAAAATGACAGTTATCACAAAGGACTTTTTCCGGATCGGCGTTTTAGAAGATTATCACAGGTGTTCTCGAATAAGAAGATATTATTTACGATCTTCAGACCACCGCATACACTCGGTGATGGAACGGCAATAGTTTCGCCGAATATTGAAAACCGCGAAAGTGCCATTAAGGGAGAACCGAGTTCGGCGGCAGCTGTAAAGGGAATATCATACGAGCTCGATAATATTGCCTGTTACCTTCGGTAGACCTGGTCAATTTATGTGGGCCGCAATGCTGTTTTCAAGCAGTCAAGGGACCTGTCTTGGGGATTTGGGGCCGTCCGCCGTCCACGCCGTTTTTGAGACAATTTTTTGAAAATTGAAATTTTTGTCAAAGAACTTCTTTTCAATTCTGGTTCGTCCTCAAAACATATCAGACCGATCGGGCCGAATTCGGAGAGGGTATGGATGGAGATGTGTGTTTTGAAACAGGATATTCGAGACTTTTTGGGAATTATGCATGTGAGGTCTCATTTTGGTTGGTTATTCCCTAAATAAAAAACCCTGCGGGTCCTGGACCCATTCCAATCGATTCAGGGTCCAAAATTTAGTGGAAAATGTTATCCCACACGCCATTCATTCTAGCCTAGATCAAACCGTGGTGCAAGTGGCTAGCGCGTTCGACAGAATTTGAAAGGTTGTTGGTTCGAGCCCACCCCGGGAGCGAATATTTTTGTTTTCTGATTTAGTTTTTTTTAAACCTATAAATTGAACGATAAATTGACCAATAACTTCTTCCAGTGGGTGCCAATCGTTCCGGGACCAATTTCATTGGATTCAGCGTCCAAAATTTAGTGGAAAATGATACCCTACTCGCCTAAATCGCCCAAAATCTCAAAAAATCCATTTTTCAAAAAACACATTTTGACCCCTACTCCGCCCGAATTTGGTCCGATCGGGCTGAAAAGTTTCGAGGACCATTCTAGGCCGGGAACAGACCCCTGACCCAAATTGCAGATGTTTAGAAAATTTTCCACTACCGAAAACGGCGCGGACAATGGACGGCGGATGGACATTGACCTTTTTTGATCTAGACACCATGAAACGTCCAGAAAAAAATATTGAGCCGAATCGGAGATGTTGACCATTTGCATGAAAACATGGGTTGATTATTCAAGGAATAACCTACCAAAAAAGTCAATCTCTCTGATTTGGCCCAAAAATTTTTTTCTGGACGTTTGTTTCAAGATGTCTAGATCAAAAAATTGGGGAAACAGTGGGTGTGGCGGGTCCCGGACCCATTCCATTCGATTCAGGGTCCAAAATGTAGAGAAAAATGATACCCCACACACCTAGATTGCAAAAAATCTCAAAAATCCATTTTTTGAAATTCACATTTTGACCCCTACCCCATTCAAATTTGGTCCGATCAGCCTAAAAAGTTTTGGGGACCAACTAGAGCCAGAAACGGGTCTCCGTCCAAAACTTCAGATTTTTAGAAAGCCGACTTTGGTAGTAGTAAATTTCTTTTTAAAATCTGAGTTCGAGATTTCTGGTACTTAGGCGTGTGGAGTTTCAGTTACTACTAACTTTTGGACGCTGAATCCAATAAGATGTGTCCCGGAACGATTGGATCATCTCATTGGATTCAGCGTTCCATAGTTAGTGGAAAAAAATACCATGTCTAGTACACAGGACGATTATCCAAGGAATAACTACCCTAGAACTCAAATTATTAACGTTCTATTCCCTGTTTCAGAACCGCCTTTCTGTTCACAAACCAAAAGCTCAGTTGAACGTTCTTTTGAGTCCACTCAAAATAACAATTTGTCCGTTTCCCAGTATAGGTTTGATTCAATAAAACCAATTGTAGGTGGGCAAGGAACAGACTTAAGGGTAGCTCGAGGGCTGTGTGAGGTCAGTTATTCAAGTATCCGCCCCCTCTCACCACTATTATTCCCTCGAATAGCGTTGACCAAGTTAGTAACTTCCCCGCATCCCTTGCCACTTTGGCCGCTAAATGCAGTCATAAATCTCACCACTAAAAGGACGCCCACCCCTATTCGGTCTCCCCTTATAGGTTACATCCTTCCTCCCTGGCGCTCTTCACTGACCGTAATCTTAATGAGATGAAAAGATTTTCCAGGGGAATTCTTTTTAAGGGACGTAGCCGCAACTTTACGGATCGCTTGGTTGGTAATTTGGTGGCATTTAGAGGCAATTGAAAGTTCCTGGAGCTCGTCGATATATCTGATCTACCTACCTACCACGGTTGTTGCCAGGGGCCTGCGCATACCTACTCCATTATATTCCACAATACTTTTAAGGTGGACATTTAAAAATACGGCTCTACGATTCATCGAGGGAATTATGGCCCTAATGACGTAATTTGAGTGTTCACAGCACATGCTCTGCTGCATTTACAAGCATTTATTGCTAAATGATGTGTGGGACCGTGGGTTGGAACTGAAGAACTTTTAACAGTTAATTGAACTTTTAATGACTGATCGAATGGATGCAAATGGATGAAGAACTTTATGAGCACAGCGATATGAATACAAACACGTTGGAGAACTGAACCACAGTAGAAAATGAGAGGTTTCCTTCACGGCGGGTTACCCCCTTAGTTCACTGAACGAGCGAGCGCTGATGTCGGGTCATCTAGCGCGAGCAAAAAGGTCCTACCCTGGTCGACCCAAACGCGGGTAATTTGAACTGGCTGCTCCTCGGCATCTTCATCTTTCGATCTATAGGGAGGCATGGGGAGTACTCCCACCCCCCCCCACCGACACATGAATTGAAAAGTTCAGTTGGTTTTTTATTGATTATCACATTTATGTAAGTACACACCATTCTATTTTCCCTCGAATTTAGCTACCATGATGAGGTTACTGACCGAAATTTTGGATTTTTAGAAAATTTTCTTCTACCAAAAACGGTTACTGACTTTGTACATAGTAATGACATTCTCTCTGAGGGCCAATCAGGGATTTAGAAGCGGATATACAGTTGATTCAGGTCGAATGATTTGGAACAATGCCTCAAGTCTGGTGTAGAGGTGGGTGGTATCTTCATTGAAGGGTTGTTGTATGTGGATGATCTTGTCATACTGGCTGAGGCATCAGAGCGGCTGCAGGAGAATATAGAATCTCTGCAGGATTATTGTGAGCAGCATAGAATACAGGTCAATCTAGCCAAATCGAGGATACTGACACTTCAGAATGGAGGACACTCTGAGCATTGGTCCTTCAGCGGCAATGACCTTGACATTGTTAATGAGTATCTATACCTTGGTGATACATTGACTCCCTGCTTTCCTTCACTCAACACCCTAAAGAGAAAGGCAGGTGCAGCACGGTCAGCAATGCGGTACAACCATTGCATCTCAGAAGGTCCCACTTCCAGCAAAGGTCCGTGTCTTTGATGCTGTCGTTCAGGTCATCCTCAACTATACTGCTCTGGTGTGGGAGTGTTCTCCTGGCCTTTAATTCGGCCCAAAAATTTGTTTCTAGGCCTTTAAACGTGTCTAGATCAAAAAAGTCAAATGTCCGTCCGCCGTCCACTCCGACAATGCTAGTAGAAAATTTTCTAAAATCTGAAATTTAGGTCACGGACTCGTTTCAGGCTCTAGTTGGTCCCCAAAACTTTTCAGCCTGATCGGACCAAACTTGGAGGGAGGGTAGGGGTCAAAATGTGATTTTCGAAAAATGGATTTTCGAGATTTTTGGCGATTTAAGCGTGTGGGGTATCATTTTTCACTAAATTTGGACCCTGAATCCAATGAAATGGGTCCCGGAACGATTAGCGCCCTCTGGATGAGGTTATGAGTCAAAATGGGGGCCTATCCGTTCTATTACTTCAACATTATGGAAATAACACTCATTAATAGTCTTCTCATGACGGAGGTGGTGAAAAAATCGAGCCATCGAGGTTCTCGTAGCTCAAATGGATGTCCTTCGACGCCTTAGACCATGCAACCATGCAAGCTCCACAATGACGTGACGTAGCAAAAGTGATTTCATTGAATAACATTCCATTCATGTGACTATATCAGACGAGGCGAGACGGCACCGAATAAAAACAGGAAACGTTGAAAAAATGTATCTCGTTCGATATATTGTAGTTCGTGCATGCTTTTTCCGTATCGTCAGCCATGGTTTTTTTCTGCAATCGTTCTTCATGGGAAAACGACTGGACTATGAAGAAGCGTGGAAGGGGAGGGGGCTGATGGAAAACTGGTTTGTGCGGTTTAAAACAGAACAGCCGAAGAGGGGGGGGGGGGTCCCATTTCGAGGACCCACATAAAAACCGCCGTTAGTCAATGTAGGTTGCCGTGCGGTGCAGCAGTTATACATTTCTCTCGTCTTTTTTTTTTTCAGGAAACCGTCCTATCGCGATCGTTTCAATCCATTTCGGAAATTTATTAGCGATTGTATAACACGGGAACCTTACTAGAATCTCATACTGGGAGGATCGTTAGGGGTCGTTTTGCATTTTGAGTCGTTCGTTCGCGTTATCAATTGCGAAACCTTCAATAGGTGAAATACAGACTTCATCCGTTTTTAAATGCACGTTATTACGCTTCGTTCGGGCTAAAACAAAACTCCATGATTGGGTTCATCAATTTCAATCGTAACTGATCACCTTTGTTTACGGTGGTACACAACAGAACATTTAAAAGAGAACCTGAACAAGAGAATGAAGGTAAATTGCTGTAAAATCACTCATACGTTTCCTTGGCAAAGAAGCTTTCTCGTGAAGTACAACATTATTTTCGACCATCGAAAATCCAAAACTGAAAAAATAAAGAAAAATCCGTTGAAAAAAAAAAAATATGAGAAAAAATTGTTCAGGTGTTTTCCCAAACCACCAGGCTTATACAGGGGTTCCCCCTCCAAAAACCGTCCAAATGGGAGTAACAGAGACATTTTTTTTGAATCTCCAAATTTTTTGTTTTTTTTTTTTTGAAAGGCTCTTGTTTGATAACCAGGATATAATGAAATCAATTAAATAAATTTTATTTTGGAAACACTACATTCAACAAGTTCTTAGGCGCCAGGTTCAAATCTGAGTCACAATACACAGGTTGGTGGGTGAATACACAAAAAGGGTAGAACTGTTACACTTTTACACGAGTTGTTTAGGTAGTTAGGTAGGTTGTAGCACAAGTAGCCTACCAAGAATTTCTTCTAGACGGAAATCATTTCGGGGAGAGGGTAAAAGGAGAATGGGCAGGATATCTCTAAGGGCGGCAGAATAGCCGGTTGGTTTGGGTTGATTAGGGGAGATATGTAGATATTAGCAGAAGGATTATAATGCACATGTAACGGGAATGTTTGAGGAGAAAAGCCAGAAAAGGAAATTTTCCAGGCCCAGGGCGAAATTTCCAGGGTTTGAGGGCAACGATATAACAGGGCTCATATATCATATTTGCGAACACCCTCAACTGCGCAACTATGCGCAAGTGACACTGGCTTTCTTATTTTAGGTAGTAACCCCAATTTTTATTGCAGAATTCTACTCAAAATTTCATTAATAATAGATCCATCAACCATTTTTTAAATTTTTTATTGCGCGCAACCAACCTCAAAATTGCCAAATAGTGGATGATGGTGAACTCAGAAATGTGCCACATGAATTTTTATTATTTTTTCACGTGACGCTATCCTTTTCGACTTTTTATGAGGAATAACTATCAAAATGTGTTATCTCAAGTGAAAAAAAAAAAAAAAAAAAATTTTTTTAGTGCGTTCGTTTGCTCATAAAATATCATCAAATTTCGGGTCATCATGCGAAAATTGAGCCGAACCAAGAAATGGGTAGTGTCACGTTGAAAATCAATGAATGTTTGTGTGTCACACTTAATAGTTCGATTTGAAATTTTTATTTGTTGAGCTATCGGCAGTCCTCACATAACTACAGCCCCTGAGTTAGCAACAAAAAGTTCCTACCTAGTCGTGCTATAGGTTAGCTCCAGTTTAATGTGGACTAAACAGCGCAAACCCTAACTGCTTCTGTTTAAATCTTTACAACGTTTTCCACCATCTAGGGGAGAATCCACACAATTCCCGGGAGAAGTTAGCCAAAGGAGGGACATTATGGCTGAGAAAAGAATGAGCGGATTGACTAATGAACATCGAATTCCAAAATCCTCCAAGGCTCCAAATCACAAAACTCAAGTAAAAATTATCATTAAGAGGATCACAATAAATGAAATCTGGTGTGAATTATCAAAATAAATGGTCGTATTTTAGAACAATTGATGCACCCAACCGGGTCAATGAAATACAATTATTAATATGGCCCCTAATGGACGAGCCTAACTATCTTCGATCAATTCGATAACATCCTCATGCGATCCGGCCATCACTCATTGCGCCGAGCCGGCTGGTTTCATGTGCCAACGTTTTTTTCATTTTTTTGACAAACACCGTTTCGCAGCTCGTAACGCGTTGCACGTCAAAAAATGGAGCCCTTGGTTGAGTTGAAAAACGCTGTAAATTCTTCAACAATGGTTGATTAGTCCTAGGAACAAGAGTAAGGGGAATGAAGGGAATTCGGAGAGTTCCAAGCTCATTCAAATCGATTCAGCGTACAAAATTCAGTTGAAAATGATAACCCACACGCCTAGGTACCCAAAAATCACGAGAATCCACTCCCAAATTAGGTAGGTAGGTACCCATTTGACCCACAACCACCACCAGTGGGCACCAATCGGTTCGGGACCCATTTCATTGGATTCAGCGTCCATAAATTAGTGGAAAATGACACACCACACGCCAAGATCGCCAAAAAATTCGAAAATCCTTTTTTCAAAATTTTCAAACTTTGGAGATGTAGACTGTGTAGAAAATTTGCAAAAAATCTGAAATCTTATTGCAAGAAGAAGTCATCATCTATAACAGCCGAAAAAATGTTTCCTTTTGAGAATAAGTATCCTCCTATCAAACCACTTCAATATTTTTTTCAATTTTACAAAAAATGATGTCGTTGAAAACAAAATTACGATTATTTTTCATTTGTTGTCTCTGGTCTAGTTCTAAAATGAGATATAACCGTCATAAATACATTGAAATATGAAAAAGAATGTGTAAATATATGCCATAACTGTTCGATAAAATATACATAATATTTACAACACAATAATATATCAATATTAGCCCGAATCATTATTTTATACAAAGATAGTAAAGATGATTATAATTTTCTATAGAAAAACGTACGAAAATAGGAAAAAGATTGAATATGTAAACAGTAGGTAAAAGGAATAGCAATTCACGATTTTGAGCCAATTAGAATAGCTTTTCTATACATTTCTGTATTTCTGAGATCATAAATCAGATGTATCAGATTATTCCGTCTCCAGTAAGAGAGTAAATAATATATGAAATCTGTCGCGTCTGGGAACAACTGCACCTTTAGTTCGCCAAGTCCCGCTAGATCTCAGGGCAGTTGAATTCCTTCTGTGATAGCGTTTTCACTGCTATAACAGTGCCTCTCATAGCAGCCCTATTAGGTAGGCACCTAGTTTCAGAGCGTTCTGTTCTGCTATGGTTCATTCGAGCAAAAATCTATTCAGCGTTAAATTTGGAAGAATATGATGCTGCACTCAATACAATTTGGCTGCTTGTAACAATAATATGGCTCCTCTAAACTCTGTAAAATAGATAAATCTGTCCAGTAAGATGGACTAGTATGTTAGCCAGCCCAAATGATCAAGAATTAGACCATCTAAAGCTAGATACTTACCTACAGAAAGAAATGCCTGAATTGCATAATATTTTTACATTATAAAGGCGGGTGGATGTCATTGAGTCAGTTGAGACCAGCCCCATCTCCACAATAATACACCTAACCTATAAAGTAGGTAAACGATATATGAAAGCATAGAGGTTTCAGCAATCACCAGAATAGAACAACGTATTAATTATTTATTATTTATTGCACTGAAAATCGAGGACAGCTGCATACAGGATGGATGCAAGTAGCACACTCTTCACACATGACTTTGCAATTTTGAATCAGTATTTCAGTCGATGAAAAGAAGTCAAATGAATTGACATGGGTGAAACAAGAATCAAATTCACAAAAGAAGTCTACAGAAAACGGGCGTGAAGGGCTTGGAAAAAACTGTGATGGCGACTTGAATAACTGATTACGACAAGATTGACTTGATTACTGGAAGACTGAGAGCAGGAAAACTGGAGAACAAAGAATGCCAAACATGATCAGTTTATGAGTATAATAAGGGCTAACAGTGATAACCTATCATGACTGCGTTCAGGCCTAGCGGGACTTGGTGAACTAATGGTGCAGTTGTCCACAGATGTTAAGAAATCAAGTCCAACTATGACACATTGGAGTCAGATCAATTTCAGCAGCTGCAGAGAAAGATGTGCTTTAGAAAGAGTTAGTCACGAGTTTGAGCTTCATTGCAGTAATGAAAGTTGCTCCGAAAAATTATCTACGAGGGCGCTCGGCTTATTGTAAGCTCGGAAAAGCCTTTTCTAACGGTCCAGCTGGTGTCCCGAAAAGTTTTTCCTTCTTGCCGGAGACATGGGAGGACACAAGTCTAAAAAGGATTCGTCCAGAGAGAAAAGTCCCTTTTCTTCGTCCTTTCAGTATTTTAATTAAATTAGTTTTTCATCGGTTGGCGAGGCCGGAGGGGCAGAACTCGTCGCAAAATACCAGGTTGAAACCGCTTTGGGAGAATCGTTCCTAATCTCTGGCGTCGGTTGCCATCGGAATTAATTAAGTTAAATCATATTTTCCGCGAGGAAAGTGAGGAGGAAGCCACACCGGAGGACTTTGGGTTTAAATTACTCGCATTCCACCGGGATGGCTAATTGGTTTCATTAAGGAGAAGGATTCAGCAGGGAAATTACAACCAATTAAGTCGAAGATGATTCCGTGTTTCCGAGCTTGGGCCTCAACGTGAAAGAGAGACAACGATTAAGTGGAGAACACAGATTTAGACGGTCATTTATCATCGAGGTAATTTATAAGGCTTGCCATTTTACTCGCGAAACGAATCTTCATCGGTGAAACAAGAACATGTCACGTTTCTGAATATGTATGTCCGTTCTATGCAAAAATAAAAACGATTATTGCTTGAGAACGAGCTTCAAAAACATTGCACAATGAACACCAAACAAAACTGTTGGCACAAGTTAGGTCGCTGCGTTGAAGTCTGAGTAGGTCCTTGGTGAGTGATGGATGGGATTTTTCCACCATACACTTACTGTGGACAAGTCCCTCAATTGTTCGCCATCTGTCGGTGTGTTTTCTGTTTTGTCCACTTCTTGATGGCAGCTCTGAAGGATCTTTCGGGCAAACCTACAGCCAGCACTAGCCCCTCCTGGCAAGCTCATCAGCTTTTTCGTTGGCTCAATCCCCCTGTGCCCCGCCACCCACTCAAGAGACACTGTATTGCGGGCTGCTAATGCACAGAGAGCTGCTGCTGTTCTCAGTCCTTCACCACCTTAGATGAGATGTTGAGTGCTGTGAGTGCTTTTATGCTGGGTATCACAGGCTAGCCTTTTAACATAATTTCCTTGTGCAAAAGTGCCTCCATCAGCAGAGTGATGTGTTTGCCTGCTCGATTCTGAAAAAGCCCTTGACAATGTGAAGGGCAATGTGGATACAATGTGACTGGTGCAAATCCTTGAAGGGGTGGATTTGGACTGTATGGATTTTCGGTTTATTAAGAACGTTTACTCGCAGCAGACGGCTCAGGTATGAGTGGATGGGATATTTCAATTTGTGTTCCAGTATGGAAAGGCGTGTGGCAGGGCTCCTTTCTGTCTCCAGTCTTCTTTGATGTCTACTCAGAGCGAGTGTTCAGGGAGGCTTTGGACGGTTGTGATAAGGGCATCCTAAATCCAGCTCAAACACTATCAGCATCTTGATTCATAAATACAAAAAGATCTGCCTGGAAATTATGCTAAAAGGCTAGCCTGTGATAGCCAGCATAAGAGCACTCA
The DNA here is from genome assembly GCA_019603395.1 of Cyrtorhinus lividipennis. Classification (NCBI taxonomy): domain Eukaryota; kingdom Metazoa; phylum Arthropoda; class Insecta; order Hemiptera; family Miridae; genus Cyrtorhinus; species Cyrtorhinus lividipennis. The sequence continues at coordinate 24,359,554 of CM034004.1, forward strand.
CAGCACCCAACCTCTCAGTCTAAGGAGGTGAAGGACTGTGAACAGCAGCAGCTCTCTGTGCATTAGCAGCCCGCAATACAGTGTCTCTTGAGTGGGTGGTGGGGAATTGAGGCAATGAAAAAGCTGATGAGCTTGCCAGGGGGAGCTAGTGCTGGCTGTAGGTTTGCCCAAAAGATCCTTCATAGCTGCCATCAAGGAGTGGACAAAACAGAAAACACACCAACAGATGGCGAACAATTCAGGGTCATGTCCACAGTAAGCGTATGGTGGAAAAATCCCATCCATCACTCACCAAGGACCTACTCAGACTTAAATGTAGCGACCTAAAAGCGATAGTTGGCCTACTAAACCACATAGGGGTGACACAATCAACAACTCTATGCAGATTCTAAGAGGAAGCAGACGAAACTGCAACTCACATAATCTTTGAGTGCCCAGCACTCACATCCCGCAGATACACCCTCTTTGGGATACAAAACCCACACCTGCTACAAGTTAGTCCACAACCTAACAACCCTCATCAGGGGATATATGGACTAAAAATAATGGGACACCTCCAGACTTCTCCCCTTCTTCCAGGGGCCCTCTATAACCCTTCTTCTAGGTGTCTGTTACCATCTACCCGGTGATAAATCAAATCAAATCAATTGGTCAACGTTATCTGGTCACCTCCCCAAAATACCGCTCATAACTGGTCTATAATAGCAGTATTCAATATGGTGTGTTCCTTGCTCGCATAATTGGTGTGGCTAAAGCAATAGGTGCATGAAGGGGGAACTGCCAAAGATTCGGGATATTATAGGCCAATATCACTTACTGTTGAGTGTTCTGGCCACATTTTTGGAGAAGTGGCTCAATAAGTGCTTAACCCTATGTTTAGAGGAGAATAAATCTTTTGATTTCAGTACAGTTTGGGCTTTGGAAATCAACGTGGATGAAGCTTTGTTCAGTTTAGTGTCGAATTGGCATGATCTCAGAAACCAGGGATCTAAAGCCGTATCAGTCATGATGGACAAATCAGAAATTTACTATGTACGAGAGAATGGCCGAAATGAGTATAAGAGGGCTTTGCTTAGATTGGTTTAAGAGTTATCTTCACGATGGAAAACAATATCTAACCATTGGTAGTTCAGAGCAAAATTCTATCAAAAGAAGTTGGTGTAATTCAAGGTAGTACCTTGGGCCCAACATTACTTCTTATCTGCGTGAACAAATTGACCGAAGTAATAAAGCTCTGTAGATCATTGGTATTTGTTTGCGAACGATATAACCATATTGATGGGCGGAGAGACCTGGGCCTCTAGAGGTTATAAATAAATCAGAAAATGCTGGAAATTCTTTCATTGGGGTTGGTTATTCCTCGCCAGCAGCATTCCAATCGATTCAGCGTCCAAAATTTGGAAGGGAAATTACACCCCACACGCCTAAATAGGTGAAAATCTGGAAAATCCATTTTTCGAAATACACATTTTGACCTATTTAATTGACCCTTTAATTTATCACAGGGTAGCCTAATGCTACTAGCTAATGCTGCCTAATGCTAGCACACAGTGAACTTTTACTGCTCAATATGCACCAATATGCACTTCCACTCATCATTCTAGGGACAGTTCTGGCGTGGCCATCAGCCATGTAACCATGAAATAATTTAACAATATGCGAGCAAGTTAGTCAATGATTCAACCTCGGCTACCTTATCACGATAATTCACACCAATTCCTGGCGAAGAGCGTGAAGAATGGTTTCAAAGGTCGTGTGAGGATTCTCCGGATATCCGTGCAACGTTGAGGATCAACCAGGAGTATAAAATAGAATGCGTCGCACGTACCTTAAACAGTTTTTGTTGTAGTTTTTACCATAAGTACTACCAACGTAACCTACGAAATATTTATGTCGGCCATTTCGATCATTGAAAGAACCCAAAAGGGCGCGTGTTGTGGGTTAGTTCGCTCGATGACCCCCATCAATCCTGCACGGGAAACTGCGGTAAGTGAGACCCTCTCAGACGGCGGCCCTTCCCTTAGGCCCTAGCTAAAGCAGATAATGGCCCATGGCTCGGCTTCCTGCCCTTGGAGCCGTAATAGGTCGATTTATAGGCCATAATGACGTGCGAGGCTCAGCGTCAAACTGGAGGGAAAAATAGCCCTCTAGGACCGGTTTTCTCGGTTGTCCGATTGAAACAGAACGCATTTCTTTCTTGTCCAAATCCTCTTTACTCCCTTTTTGTATACCTACGATTTTATTGAATAGATCCCGTCATATCGCTTGAGTGATATTCTTCCAGAATTGACCTCAAAGTTTTCAACCAATGTGGTAGAATACAAACGAAAATAAGACATCGAATTGTCTGCCAATGATCATGTTTCCATAGTAACTGCACATTCCTCAATGAAAATGTATCTTTCCCCCTGTTTTGACCGGACGAATTGAAAATTTCCGCTGTCCAGTTTCGTTCCAGGCGAATGGTGCGTGCGTTTCAAGACAAATGACCCCTCGGTATTCCGACTTGGGAAACCGCCTCGACAGCTAAAGTAAAACAACTTTTGGGCGAAGAGGGTTCCTAAGGGAGAAGTGGTTTTCAAGATGGAAAAAAAGGGATGAGGCGAAGAGGATAGAGGATGATGGATTGCTCGAATCACCTGCCATCTATTATTCCTTTAGTTCGTGAGCAGACTAACTTCGGGTAACAGTTAAAAAGCTGACTCGTGTGTTGGAGATAAGCATTATCTTTATTTAGAGTAAGTTTGCATTGCAAGTGTTGAAGCAAGAATACAAAATTTTGCAAAATACATGCAAATGCATGCATATGTAAGCCTCTCTCGAATTAAAATGTGTTTGAATTTACTATAATTTAATTCGGGTTTCTTCGGAGAATTTGGAAGGGACCTAGCGAGAGGATACGGGATGTAAGTCCAAGACTTACGACTGAGCGTTAATTAGGGATACCAAGGATGAGCATGAAATACATTGAAACAAAATGAATTATAATTGAAAACAAGGACACGTTGCAAAGGAGGATATGCACCAACCTAGTCTACAATTGATATAGGACAAAGTAATTTGACAAAGTATATTAGACAACATGTGGAGCATAAAATACAATATTAATACATGATACATGAAATACAATTAATGAGCAAGCACAACAATACCGGCTGACGAAAACGGCGTTGACGGGAAACTGGAGGGGGCATGCTGTCCCGCAGGTACACAGCGAGGCTTATTAACTTGAGTCCTTTATCATCTCGTGGCATGGGGAACACAATATTACAGCTCCGGTCGACTTCAGCACGGTAGCAGAGTTCACTTCAGAGCGAGCACAGGGCAAAGCCATGATGGACTGAGTGAGTTGCACTTGCACGACAGGTTACAAAAATATATGACTCCAACATGTTGGGCGCCTTGGCCCCAAGGGGCGCCTCGACAACGACCGCCTGGTTGGACGCCTTCGCAACGAGTGAAGCCCTGGAGCTCTCCAAATGCGATGTCTGGGCAGGAGCTGCGCCCGCATCCTGGCGCATGCTCCCTCCCTTCTGGCCTTCTGGAGGCAGCAAGCCTGGGGGCTTACACATATACATTGCAAGAAGTGACTAGACATCCATAGTAATTTGTAAATGTCGACCTTTCTATTAAAACTTATCAATTACGAGATCATTGAAATTGCTGAGATGATTATTGTGTCACAAAATTTCTCAATATATATTATAGAGTGATGAGTTTTATTAACCTAAAACCCTTTCACAGGTCAGCAAAACATAATTATGAATTTCTTCATCACTTAAATCCTCGTCACTGTATGGATTATAAATTCATTTTTTTGGCCGAATAGAGTCGTATCTTTTGAAAGTTGAAACATGGTAGTTGGGGGTATCTTGAGGAAAACTGGTGTTTTTGAGCAGATTTTGTCGAAGTAGAAATATTTGAAAATCCAGTACTTTATGAATGCCAACAAGTTTGGATGCGGGGAAGTAGAACAGCCCAACATGATAATCTAGGCGATCTAGGCGTGTCGGGTATCATTTTTCACTAAATTTTGGAAGCTAAATCCATTTAAATGGGTCCCAGATCGATTGGCGCCCACCAGAAGTGGGTACGGGTGAAAATATACCAATTTCAAATGTGGGTTTTCATGATTTTCGGTACCCTGTGGAGTATCATTTTTCATTAAATTGACGCTGAATCGATTATAATAAATCGAGGATAATACCCACTCACTGTTTTCCCCCATTTTCTCCTGCTCCGAGAAATAACCAAATATTGGGGATACAAAATTTTTGGAGCCTTTTTCTTCTTTTTGTCAGGGGTACCACCGCTACTTACGGTACCCGAGAATCTACGCCTCTGCATGAGGACATTCAAATATTGTTGCCCACAAGTGAAGTATTTTGGCAGTTTCTTCTCAGACTAGACAACGTTTTGTGTACAGTTCAGATGTCGAGTGTAAAAATCATATTTTTATCATTAAAAGGATAGCACAGCAGGGGTATAGGTTCGGGGGTGATTCGCCATTTGGACTGACCCCTGACACCATTAGCGTTTTAGATCACAATATTGCACTATTTTAAGGAAAAACTCAACTTTCCTCCTAGTTTCAAGCTCCACATCTCAACTGGACACGAAAGGTTCTCCAATTGGAGAAGAAACTGCCAAAACATAGCTTTACTTGTACTTTTTGGCACTAATATGTGTGGAGAGATACTAAAAATTGACTGTTCTTCTCTTTCAGTGGCGTAGATTCGTGTTCCACCTTTACCTCCGGTACCCCCAAATCAATAATAACGAGTTCCCCCCCCCATTTAAATAAGCGAAGTTGTGATCCAAAATCCACAGTGTCCAGTTTCTCTCCAAATCTCGAATCACAACTGAATCTACACCCCTGCTGTGCTTTGCTTCTAGTGGTGAAATAGTAAAAGTAAATACCGGGTACTAAACAAATCTATTGTTGCAAGATTACACTTGCACCAGTCTCCTGGGCCACCAGCATTACAAGGTCAATGACACATGGAGGGCTAAGGGTCACTCTCGAACATTCGTGCATCATATCAAATTGGCTGGAACCTTCCAACTTGCTTGAGACAACACGTTGAGTTCCCAGAACCAGGGAAGACTCGAGAAGGTTCTCGGCCAAGGGAGCGAGCATAAAAAGGGACCGAGGAACGCCGCAGAGTGCAGTTCAGTTTGGAGTCCAAATATAGATGCTTCATGTTATAAATTGTGCCCTGTTATAAATTAGTGCAACAACTGCGTTACAACCGTGTATTGTTGCACTAATTTATAACAGGGCACAGCAAAGCATCTATATTTGGACGGCTTGTAATGCTGGTCGCCCAGGAGACTGGTGCAAGTGTAATCTTGCAACACTATATTCATAGGACATTGGACCAGGAACAATACATTGAGTTATTCAAGCTACTTAGTTATGCGCCTGAAATTCACCCCCTAATTATTGATGACCATTAATGGAAACGATCTGGCAGTTTTTCTCATATGAGTAATTTCCGTTAAAGCTGTCAACATGAGATTACGGACTGTTGTGGTATTTGGTACAGAGGGTTCGATAGTATTTTGCATAGGCACTTCAGTTGATGACACGCCGAACCTTTGAAACTATTTCGTACTTCAAATCGATTCCTCCATTGTGCAATCCGTCCATTTCCGCGGCATTGTCCCTGGACGGAATGGGCTGACACGGTATAGATGGCTCCTCTGTGGTTGGGAACAAGGTCCAATGTCCACTCCATTCTAAACACAACCACCCCTGTCGCTCGTCGTCTTGTTCGAATGAGTTCCACGACGTCGTGACAAGGGGGTGCGATGTAGTACAATTGTGTATTCAGGAGTAATGCCACTCTGTCCCTCGGCCAGTCTGGTGTTTATGTGTACACCTCCAACCCTCGGAACCCGTAATTGAATCAGAGTGTTGGTGTTGTGTCTGAGTAAAGTTAGGGTTGGACGAGCGGACAGGGTGCTTCTTCACCCAAACTTGCTAGTTCCTAGTGCGAACCGCTACTTACTCTTCACAACAATAAAATCAAATATTCAATTCTTTGCTTATTAAATTTTTTCTCTTAAAAAGGCATAGAAAATAATATTTTGTTTACGATGTGGCGATCTTGGGCCATGTACCGAGGTAAAATACACATAAATTAAATTATAAAAAAATATACGCATGGAATATTTAAATTCGTTGGACCGCAACTATTTTGGTTTTGGACAGATATGTACAATATACAAATTAAAATGGGCAAAACACTAAAACCCGTAGAACAAGTGGAAAAAACGCATCAAATTATTACAGAATGAAGATGAAAGTTCCAGAATATTCATTTTTAAAAAGTTTTCGGTTTGACAGGGCTGAAAAAATTTGAAGACCAACTAGAGCTGGAAACGGGTACCTGACCAAAATTTCAGATTTTTAGGAAATTTTCTATTACTAAAAACAGGACAAGACGACGGACCTTTGCTTATTTTGATCTAGACATCTTGAAACGCCTAGTAATTTTAAGTGGGGAGGGGGGGAGGGGTATCGGAGAGGATGATTTTTATTTGTTTCACGATGAAAGTAAAGGTTTATTATTCAAGGAACAACCAAGCAAGAATCATCGAATTCTTTGGAACAGCGAGGAACCAATTTCGGCTCTTGAAGTTAATTCAATCCGGCCATTCGTTCATTTAATTGAGATGTTCCAACATTGCAGTTCATTAAGACGCACATACATTTGCATTTGGTCGGCCCGTTAGGTCGAATAGACGCCTTTTCGCCACGTTTACGGTATAATATACGGATCTAGCGGGCTCTTAACGAGGCAAAACCCGGCCTCCCTGTTTAAATGAGAAGATAAAGGCGGGAGCTCTCCGTGTAAATTTACGAGTCGCGGAGTTGGGGTAGTTTTTGTTTGAAAAGGAAGCTGGGAAAACCGCTGTAACTTGGGTTACGGCCGATGGCACGAGGTGATTCAACAGGGTTGAGGAAATCTTTTGAGGAAAACAGGAAAAGTGAGGAAATATTTTGTGGCCAGGTGTGATGGCCTCCTGGTTAGATACGAGGGGTAACATCCTCCTCCCAGTAATATGGGATTCCAACCCACTAAAACCTCACCCTCCCATAGGCCCATCCTAGTACTACTTGTCACATGTCTTCGGGTTGGACCTGGGGCCAGTCTCAGTTGTCTACCCGGTCAGCATGTTGGCTCTTCCTCCCTCTATTTGCCTTCTGAGTGGCTCTACAAATTCTGCAGTTCTCTTCCTTGCTTGTTAGCATGACACCATTCGTTGCACCAGTTCTTCCGGAGGTGGAGAGTTCACTTACAGCCGAAGAATGTGTGTTCCACGCTGCCTTCAGTCATGGGCAGTGCGAACTTGACCTCTCTACGATGTCCATCCGGTTTAGGTACTGATAGAAATGGCCGTGTCCTGTAAGGAATCAGGTGAGGTAGCAGTTTACCACCCCCTATGGCCTCTCCAGCCAGCCTGTCACCCCTGGTACTGTCCTCGCCATCCCACGACCTCTCAATTCTTGTGTTGAGTGGTTCGCCAGTGGTTTTCCTTGATCGCTGTTGTCTTCCATGGCTCTACTCAGCTATCATAAATCCATTCTCTTTCTGCAGCCAGCAAGTGTAGTGAGCCCACCCAGTACAAGGACGTAATAATTATCCATGGCGCTCTTCAGCGTTGTACTGCTGTACTGCAGTTAGTCATTTTCGGTAGTATGCAACAGATCCTGCATCAGCTCATGATTCTGCTCTGTACAGCAGGACTGAATCAGCCATTGAGATATGCAGCATTCTATTCCAAGGTCTTGGGTCTTGGATGTTTGTTATAAGCCTGATGCCCTGTTGCATGATCAGCCTTATCTGCAGCTCTAATGTGCTCCCGGATGGTGATCATCTTATCTAGAATGACTCCCAGGTACCTTGTGGCTGGGCTGGTGTGGACCACTGTATCCTCAGCCAGTTCCCTTGGCAACAGAGTGTGGATCCTTCTGAGAGTGAAGACCACCAAGTCTGTTTTCTCCACTGCAAAGGCCAATCTGCGATCTCTCACCCAGTTTGTCACTGCCGTCATTACCGCCTTTGACCTGATGTGTCCTTCCTCGCCTTGGCCAGAATCAACACAGCTATATCATCTGCATAGGCTGTTATGTGCTTCCAGATGGTGATTGTCCTATCTAGAATGACTCCCAGGTACCTAGTGCCTTGGCTGGGGTGAACCACTGTATCCTCAGCCAGTTCCCTTGGCAACAGAGTGTGGATCCTTCTGAGAGTGAAGACCACCAAGTCTGTTTTCTCCACTGCAAAGGCCAATCTGCGATCTCCCACCCAATTTGTCACTACCGCCTTTGACCTGATGTGTCCTTCCTCGCCTTGGCCAGAATCAACACAGCTATATCATCTGCGTAGGCTGTCATGTGCTTCCAGAAGGTAATCGTCCTATCTAGAATGACTCCCAGGTACCTAGTGGCTGGGCTGGTGAGGACCACTGTATCCTTCTGAGTGTGTATCCTACTGCAAGTGAAGACCACCATCATCCGCATAGCCCACCAAACAATTTTTTATTGGCATCGGCAAGCAAACTATACGAATACGTCTTCAGATTCGTCTTTTTTGGGAAATAATCGCAAAAAAGTCCGATTTCAACGGTGGAAGTTGCATTATAGGGAATCGAGAGCTCCTGCATTATAGCTATAGTTTATCTGTACGACCATATTCTTTCACTTAGTTAGTGGGAGGGCACGTGCGTTAACAATCCACCCCCTGAGGACACTCATGTTAAGGGAGATTACCTCCTCTTAATCAAATTCAGTCATTCGCTTATTGATCCAACGAACAGCGGTGGATTAGGCGAATAAGGGTCACTTAAGCTGCGCTTTTAATTTGCGTTTGATGGATCGGATACGCCAGGAGATGACTTCGATAACGTGTTCAACCGACCGAGCACGAATGAGGATTGACACGAAAACAACAACGACGTCTTAACGCATTATTATTGATGGCTTGGCGGTGTCTTTCGGTTGATCAATACCAGTGGTGAACTGGAAGCGGGGGATGTTGGCGGTGGTGAAGAATGGTGAAATGAGGGGTGGGAGTGAGGGTAATAATTGGGAAAGGAGGAGATGAGCGGAATACAAAGCGGTTAGTGGGGGAGAAACATACGCGACAGGACTCGACAACCTCCAGACATCGGACGCCTTATGAATTTTATTTCGCGCAAAAACGGAAAGGAAAAGAAAGAAAAGACTTTGAGGAATGGCGGGGTGAAATGAGGAGAATGGAGATGGTGGAAAGGCGGAAGGCTTTTATACTTGAGCGTGAAAGACTGTTGGTTTGGAGACTGAGAGAATAGAGATGTCACTGGAAACCAACCCGCATTGACACGTTCTGATGACAACCGAGGATTAACGGCTTCCTCATCAGGACATTGTTGTTATTGTTGTTGCAGAGTATCACATTCAACCTATTTTCAGATAAAACAAGTTCATATTGTGGAATTATACACGCCAAAAAGTCATGTTCACGTTCATTTTCCACCTGCTAGATAGGGTGGATAGGGTTTCAATGCTGTCACAGGGTTTTCACAATGATATCCAGACTAGATGTCAGCTCCATCATCGGATTTATTCACTGTGGTAGGTAGGTAATTGATTAGTGAAGCCTCAAGTTGAAAAGTTATGCAGGGAGGTTCACAGATTCTAAACGTGTTCATTCTTTGTATCTCTCTACTTCTGTTGTCTTCTGGTTCCTTAAATAAATGGGTTAGGGCCAAAATGTGACTTCGAAAAAAGGATTTTCGAGATTTTTAGCGATTTAGGTGTGTGGGGTATCATTTTTCACTAAATTGTGGACGCTAGATCCAATTAAACGGGTCCGGGTACGTTTAGCGCCCTCTGGATAAAGTTATGGGCCAAAATAGGTGCCTACCTACCCATTTCGAATGTGTGTTTCCAAGATTTCTGGTACCTAGGCGTGTGGGGTATCATTTTCCACTAAGTTTTGGACGCTGAATATAATAGGGCGAGTGTCAGAACGATTGGCGCCCATCAGAAGAGGTTATGGGTCAAAATGGTTATCTATGTACCCATTTCAGGCGGGTTTTTGGAGGTTTCTGGTACCTAGGCGTCTGTGGTATCATTTTCCACTAAATTTTGGACCCTGAATCGATTGGAATGAGTCTCCAAGTTTTTGATCTAGATACCTTGAATGCACAAAAACATTTTTTGGGGCAAATCAGAGAGTTTGAATTTTTGCATGTCAAAATAGGTTTATTAATCAAGGATAATCACGTTCACAGATGAGTACACATCATGGAGGTTATCATGGAGGGTAGTTCTGTTCAGAGTGGGGTGCTAGATATATCCTGCAGGTACGAGGAGGCGTATTGGCCGGAATTGAAAACGAATATATCCTGGAACGGCGTCGTTATTAGGGTGAAGATATTCACGTCACGGAGAACGCGCATTCGTATAACCCACTTCTGATGTCCCAGGGTTATATGCGAGACGCCCCACAATCCCCCGGAAGGTGCATCGTAATAACGGCGACCAAAAGATATTTTGATGGCCACCCCTCGGAGGCTTTCCATTCCGTACTGGCCGTGTTTCCTCGAGAAAATCTCTGGCCTTGGGGGTGATTTTTTCGTTAGATAAATCAGAACGTGATTTCGACCTTTCCTGCATGCAAACGAATCGCTCGAGAACCCCATGCGTCGCATTCCGTGTGTCCCCTTGCATTAGGAACCCTATCGTCCTATCAGGGTGCCACTCTTTGATAAATGGTTATCGGATGATCCGCCTGAGCTGACGTTACGCTTCTTTAGCTGAGTTCCCTTATCCCCAGCCTGATCCCCAAAGTGCTGTTGTTAGTGCGACTATTTCATAACGCGGCTCTTGAGGGCCATTTGAGCCGGTGCGATAAATTTGGATTAAAATTATAGTGTTATTATTATGCTGTGTATTCAACGGTATTAGACCGACGGATTAACAGGACGCCGCATAAGCCGAGGATCAACCTCGTTGACTAGGCAATTTCTAAATATCCTAGCTGGAAATCGTCCTGCTGGTTGCCATGGTGGTTTCACCGTAGCGAGAGATCTCTTATCTACACCTTCTGATAATGGGTTGGAGATGGTTGACCTCCATGACCTTGGTAATGGAAAAATTTGATTGATTATTCAAGGAATAGCCAACCAAAAGGTGCAATATCCGTCCAACGTACGCTGTTCGCGCCGTTTTTGGTGGTAGAAAATTTTCTAAAAATCTGAAATTTTGGTCAGGGACCGGTTTCTAGCTTTAGTTGGTCTTCGAAACTTTTCAACCCAATTGGACCAAACTTGGGCAACGTAGGGGTTAAAATCTGTTTTTTGAAAAATGGATTTTCGAGATTTTTGGCGATCTAGGCGAGTGGAGTATAATTTTCCACTAAATTTTGGACGATGAATCCAATGAAATTGGTCCCGGAACGATTGGCGCCCTCTGGATGAGGTTATGGGTCAAAATGAGTATTTACCTACCCATTTAGAATATGTGTTTTCGAGATTTCTGGTACCTAGGCGTGTGGGGTAACCAACCCTGTGAAAGAATTTGCAGCGTTTTTGGTAGTAGAATTTTTTTTAGAAATCTGAAATTTTGGTCAGGGACCCGTTTTTGGGTCTTCTTGAACCTCGGAACATTTCAGCACGATCGGACCAAATTTGAGCGGAGTAGGGGTCAAAATGTGTATTTTCAAAAATGGATTTTCGAGATTTTTGGCAATCCAGGCGTGTGGGGTGTCATTTTCCTTCAAATTTTGGACCCTGAATCCAATGAGACGAGTCCTGTAACGATTTGCGCATATTGGTAGAGGTCATGGGTCAATGTGAGTATCTATTCACCTATTTTGAATGTGAGTTTTCGAGATTTCTGGCACCTAGGTGTGGGGTTTCCCAATAAATTTTGGACCCTGAATCGATTGGAATGAATCTTCATGCTCCTCGTCCAAGGAATAATCAACCCCTGTGAGCAAATTCGACGCGTTCTAGATCTAGAAGTCATGATCCGCCAACTGTCAAATTTTGGGGCAAAAAGATCAACCTCTGGCATGATAAATTGATAATGATATACGTTAGTTCAGTTAAACAACATTTATTCTCGTATAGCCTTATCAAACAATATCATTGATATATTTTCTCGCCCTTACACGCTTCGTCGATCTTTGATCTGCCGGGAATTACGTACTTTGTCATTTTCTACACCCATTTATACCTCAATAGCGACAGTAGGTAAATGATAGTAAATGATAGTAAATGAGGATTGAGTTACGGGTCGGCCACTTTGATCAATGTACGCGAATACATCATTTGTCTACCTCTTCACTTCATCTTACAATGATTTCGATATGACTTTTGCTCTCCGCAGATCCAATGAAATGCAAAAAGTAATCAACTGAATGAATTTTCAATGTATACCGCGTTGAGGCTCTTCCTCTCTCGCATTCAACCCAGCGAAACTTTTAATATTAAATCTCTCCGCTCCACGTGGATACTTACTTTAATAAAGGGGTTCCCAACCTCTGAATCAGAGCAAAAGTTGGACTCGACAATGGACAAGATGAATCCTATGAATAATTTAAGCTCATTCTCCGGTATTTTCAAAGGTCGTGAATTCATGTAAATGTTTGACAATGTCGTTTGATAATTGTAATGAGAAATCTCTCGTGAATACGACAAAGGGGAATGAAATTTAGAACCGATAACTTTATGGCAAACGGTTACATTAATTTATAAATCGCAACGGATAAAATGACAATCTTTGCACAATTTGTCAAGGACTCCAGATCGCAAACATTTCCCCGACCTTTTCGTGACTTAATATGAATTTTGAGCCAGTGAATTGAAGAGTCAAGAACTCATTATCATAGATATTTACGGGTTATAATTTTCGTTCAAATTATAAACTTTAATATCAAGGGATGGCTGACAGAAGACACCGTATATTTGCTCACCTGATATTCACGGTTCTCGTCTGGAGATACATTCGTGTTTAACTTTCATTTGATACCCATGTTGATGGGATTGATAAAACCAAAGTTATCCGCCATTTTGTAGAGGCCGCCATCTTAGATATTGATTTTATATAGTACATTGTATTCTACTTGTTGAGACCTTTCATTTGATACCCATGTTGATGGGATTGATAAAACCAAAGTTATCCGCCATTTTGTAGAGGCCACCATCATGGATTTCAATTTTTTATAGTATATTGTATTCTACTGGTTGAGCACTTTCATTTGATACCCATATTGATGGGATTGATAAAACCTAAGTTATCCGCCATTTTGTAGCGGCCGCCATCTTGGATTTCAATTTTTTATAGTATATGATACAATATTATTGTATTCTACTGGTTGAGCACTTTCATTTGATACCCATATTGATGGGATTGATAAAACCTAAATTATCCGCCATTTTGTAGCGGTGGCCATCTTGAATTTATAATGGTAATGAATAAACATAATTGTATTGTCACCAAAATCCAAAGCGAATACAATCGATTTCAATTCTTTTATCTTGATCCGCCATTTCTTAATTAAGTCTGGAGACGTTTAACGTATCTGTTAAGTTTCAATAATTGGTGAAAACTTGATTGGTCACCGAATGTTGGTGCCATGTAGGTACGAAAGGATGGTAGAAAGGGAGCGACGAAAACTACGAGAACTCAAGTATCTCCCAGGAACAAGATGGAAAGGGAGTCAATGAGGAAATGACGGGCCACTTAAACCGTCCGGGCGGTCGATAACGTTTAAACCGCGGGATTGATTGATGAGAAAACCAACGGACGGGTTCTCCACTTATCCGGTAATCTCGAGTTTAACGGGAAGGTAACAATTCAGAGGCGATAGCGGAGCACGGCTGAGCGAAAACCCCCTCCAGTCGGTAATGTGGAGGTGGATTAGGGATTAGAGCTGCAACGGCGGGACGCCCATCGGTATCCTCCCTGACCAATGTGACTAATCGCAGGTGTAACTCACTTCCCCGATCCATTATTTATCTCCAACCCCCGCCTTCTCCGCCCGTACGGGGAACATCATCTCGGGTGTTGGAGGTCTGTCCTACAAGAGAATCAATTAAATGCGAGAGGGACCTCTCTCGCAGTCACGGCTCTGATACAAATCGGAACAGAATAACGATCATGTTGATTCTACATAATAATGTACTCGTACATAAGTTTGAGATTTTTCGAAAATGCAAAGAAAAAAGGGCTGGAAAAGTAGCCAGACTAAATCGTACCTACTTTGACCAAAACCCTCCTGGATTCGGCGTCCATAATGTATTGGTGTATTTGTATGTTATAACCTCTGACCAGGCGTATGGAAACTAATTTAAATTGATTCAACGTCCACAACCTCTTCCGGTGGGCGCCAATCGTTCTGGAATCGGTCTCAATGGATCCAGCGTCCAAACTATACTCAAAAATGATACCCATACGCCTAGGTACCCAAAAATCTCGAAACACACATTCAAAATGGGTAAATAGGTACACATTTTGACCCATATTCTCATCCAGAGGGTACCAATCAGTCCAAAACCCATCTCAATGGATTTACTCCAAAGTTTTGCTGATAACGACACCCCACACGTTTACATACCCAAATATCTCATTTTTCCTATCCAATTATCATCATTAATAAAATCGAAAATAAAAAGGTTATAACACAAATCATTCTTAATCTTAATGTGAAGACTTAACACTCCTTTTGCAGCAATGCTGAATGCACGCGCGTTGAGTAGGTTTCAGAATTGAACAAAAATTTTCAATAATCACAGCGTTCCAGAAAAATAGCGTTTTGGTTGGTTAATCCTTGAAATCATACAGGTCATTATTTCCGATTGGCCCCGAAATTTGACTAAATTCGTTTCATTATGTAGATATAATCTTATATAGATCGAAATAACCAGCCATAATAATAATTCGAGTCTGCCGTTCGCTGTCCACCCCCATTTTAGTAGTAGATCATTTTCTAAAAATCTGAAATTTTGGTCAGAGACCTCTTTTTGGCTCCAGTTGGTCTTTGAAACTATTCAGCCCGATAGAACCCGATTTTGGGAGGTTATGGGTGAAAAGTTGTTTTTGTAGCCAGATTTTCGGGATATTTTGGGAACTATGCATCCTGAGCAGCATTTTCCACTGAACGAATGTTGGAGGCTAAATCGGGGATACTCCACACTCACCTTTTTTTTTTTTTTTTTTTTTTTTTTTTTTTTTGAGAATTTGGAGCGTTTTATGTCTTAACGAGTATCGTAACTAGAAATATCGACGTGAACGTTGAATTCACTTGAGGGGTTGAATTCTCCAAGCAGGTAAATAGGGCTGTTTCAGTATTCCAGTTCACATCGAATAGGAAAATCGAGGATATATTATTCCCTTGGAGTCGTTGCCAAAAGGTGACTAGCTCTTGGCAAGCAAAGCTTGAGCGACGGGTCCTGAGAAAGCCTCCTTGAATAATTGAGCCAGAGTGAATAGGGGCTGGAAACTGGTTCGATACTGTGCCATAGGCACCACGTAAGCCGCGGATTGGCTCATAAACCCTGATCAAGCTCTCGGCGCAGGGAACCGAGAGTAATTAGTGATTCCAGAGTCGAACCCTCATCTCCCTCAGGAACCCAAGTAGGAGTTTTATGTTCGAACTGCGCGCACAATGTTCCATTCTGTCGGCTGGTCGGGGGGTGCAGGGGAAAATTGTGCTCTTATTAAATTCCCCGGAGGCCTCAGTTTTATTTACCGATTGGCATTTTCGAACTCGGGGCCTAACCTTCACCGCCGCCAACGCGTGCATTCTTTGATTAGACCGGTTTTATGACTGTCATCAATCTGGAAGATCCATCCAGTGGAGCGCGAATAGGGCACTGAGCAATTGGTAGCTCGAGTAGGTGATCAAAAAGGGTCGTGGAAAATTACTTGTTCCACAGAGGCAGACACTTTATACGAATGTGGAGGATGCAGGTTGATACGCAAATGGTGTCTGCGCTCTTTGGTTGCGATTAGGGTTCCTTAAAGCCCTCTCAACATCAATAGAAACAAATTTTGTCTCCTAGAAACTCTTCACTCCACGCTTTGCGACTCTTCATCTCATACTCTTCACATTGAAAATTACGAAGAGTAGGAGAACTTCCTGTTCCTAGAAACTCTTCACTCCACGCATTGCGACTCTTCATCTCATTCTCTTCACATTGCAAATTACGAAGAGTAGGAGAACTTTCTGTTCCTAGAAACTCTTCACTCCACGCTTTGCGACTCTTCATCTCATACTCTTCACATTGAAAATTACGAAGAGTAGGAAAACTTCCTGTTCCTAGAAACTCTTCACTCCACGCTTTGCGACTCTTCATCTCATACTCATCACTTTGAAAATTATGAAGAGTAGGAAAACTTCCTGTTCCTAGAAACTCTTCACTCCACGCTTTGCGACTCTTCATCTCACACTCTTCACATTAAAAATTACGATGAGTAGAAGAACTTCCTGTTCCTAGAAACCTTTCACTCAAACTCTCGTGTTCTACTTGAAATGTAGAGCGAGTTGTTGTTGTGTGTCTATTTTCTTGTAACCTTCCTCGCGCTTAGGACACCTAAACGAGCAAAACTCAAGACTTCTACCGCCACACTGCACTGGCGATTCATGTTTTGATGACGAACGGGTATGCCCAACGAGTTATTACTATTTATTTTTCGTCTAAGGATTCGGACGACGATGTTTCCCCGGGTGTTGTGTTACACGATATTCTGGTACACGTACACACAGAGAGAGTGTTCATTTCAACTTGAGGGACTCAAGGAATCGTGCGCTGTAATTTGCGACGAAAATCCGAAATTGAAACATATTAGATTGAACTGGATTTTCGAGAATTTCTGCGATCAAGGCGTCTGGGGTATCATTTTCCGCAAAATTTTGGACGCTGAATCCAATAAAATGGGTCACAGAACGATTGGCACTCACCCGAAGAAGTAATGGGTCAAATTGGGTATGTATCTACCCAAGATTCGAGATTTCTGGTACCTAGTCGTGTGGGGTATCATTTTCTCAAAATTTTGGACGCTAAATCGATTGGAATGAGTACCCATTGTCCTGCTCCAAGGAATATCCAACCGTTGTGAAGAAATTTGCATCGTTTTTTGTGTCGTAATCTGTCAAAATGCAAGCTAAGCTAAGACTTGTTGTGGATACCAGTCCTTATTTACAAATAATTTAGTCTCAATTTAATTCTTACCTCTCTCAGATTTTCATCATTTGTGCTCTCTCCGGGAGTTGTTTTGAAACCTAACAAAAATTCAAAACTGAACTTTATCGTTCGATAAGCTCGTCGTACGATAAATCGTTGAGGTTTGAACTGCACAGTTTCAGATACACATATCGATGAACTCATGCGATTTCCCACCTTCGATATCGTGAACGATGTAGCGTCTGTCCATTCTCCTTCAGAATCGTTAACGATATCGAAGGTCGAAGCCACTGCCCGGCACACACGCTTTGTTTCGTTGAACTGCACAGTCCGTTGGAATGAAATTTTCATTCGATTCCGATGACCTGCACAGTTCTAGAGATTGTACGATTTGATCCACATACACGCTTCGATTTGACGTCAGATCTGACCGTTTTTGCTTATCGTACGATGAATCGAACGGTAAATCGTTACGTGGATGGCCGGCCTGAGAATCGCCTCCAAATCATGACTCCCGCTGCTCGTTCCTGCAATACAGTTGAGAGTTGAAGGAGAGGTAGCCCTGCGCCTGCCTCTGGCGAGAGATGGGTTTTGGTTGAACACTCCAAAAAGTTGCCTCGTAATGTTCACAGCCGACCGATGTTGTTCGACTTGACGACATCCGTCGTTGAATTCTTGAAACGATCCCAGCAGAGCTCCTTTCTTGTCAGCTCCCTCATCTACAACTCGACTTCTCAACATCATCCAAGCATGTGAATAGTCGGAGTATCAAGAGGGTTGAAACCACCCATTGAAAACGGTGAAACGCAGGATCAAAGGAAAATGCGGTCGCAAACACGAAGGAATCCGGTGCACAATAACTCATTACCAACCGTAGAAACAACTGCACCCTCGCGACGAAGGTTCGTCCCCAAACGTAGGAAAGGATGACTAATGTACAGTAACTCGCGTCGACTTCCCAAACCAATATGCCACTTCTCGACGACGCACCCTCCTCTACAAAACCGGCTTCTCTTAGTATAAATCAGCTTAAGTTTTTGCTGGCAAATGGTTAAAGTTATACGCCGAGCCTTCCCTAGACTGTCAGTCCGTTTATCTTCGCCTTTTCCCTTCAACAATATCCTGACTTTCCCCTTTTCGACGTGCACACTGCTGATTCTCAACCCTCCTCCCCCGTCGTTAGAGAAAACTGTTACAACCCCATCTATCAAATACGCCTCCTAATGGCTTGTTTACTAAATTTCACCGCCTTTTAATGCGTTTGTCTGATCCGGGATTTTTTTTTAGATTCATTTCTAATGTTTTGTTCCAAGATATACTGTATTTTTTGGTCAGATTTACTGCCAAGCTGATTTCACATGAAAAAATTCGCCGTGGAATTGCTTCCTTATATTCTGAGATGCTAAAAAGCAAGATAAATCGATCACAACAGTCCACACGAGCGTTTTTTTCTCCTAAACAATATTGGAATTGGTTTAACGTGGCTCGTGTACCTTGACGACCTTGATTAACCAATATCGATTCTAATAATCAGTCAATCATCAAGTTTCGGGTATTTGAATAATGGTATTAATATTGGGTGTTTGGGAGCTTTACAAAGAGCCCAAACACGACCCATCGTATGTTCAATCGATTGCCAAAATTGTTGACCCACCCCTAAGAATAATGTATGGCATGTTCTAATCTTATTAGGCACAGTGTTCAAATACCGCAAAAAAGACCTACCTCGCAGGTTAACCTTGCAAACTAGAACCTTGATTTGCTTGTCATGTTGGCAACACTTCTATTTAGGCTGTGGAAGTGACATCAGAGGGAGGCGTGACGTCAGAAGGGGGCCTTTATCAGTCAGCTGATGATAAGGTGAACTGCCATTATCTCCCTACTCAATAATTTTATCAACATTTTGTTTTCTCAACCTGCGTGTAGATGTTACTGTATTATATTTATGTGTGTATGCTCGAGTCAAGATTCATTATAAGAAACTCCACAAAATAGGTAGATGGGTACCCATTTTGTCCCATATTCACTTCCAAATGGCTCCAATCGGTCCAAGGCCAATCTCAATGAATTCAGAGCCCAAAAATGTAGTGGGAAATGATACCCCACTCATCTGGAATGCCAAATATCTCAAAAATGCATTCTCTTATAATACATATTCACCAGTTTCCTAAAAGTAGTGTAAAAACGGCGCGAGAGAACCATTTTGGTCATATTTTGTATCTTAACACACAGGATCATGCCAAGAAACCTGCTCTCAAGGAAGGGGGGGGGGGACTGCTCCTATGCAGGGTTTGATGTAGGCGAGTGAGTATAATTTTTTCCATTAAACATTGAACGCTGAATCTTTTGAGATGGGTCCCAGGCCAATTGGCGTCCCAAAAGTGATATGGATGAAAATGGTTTACTACTTACCAGTTTTTGTAATGAGTTCTCAAGATTTTTGGGGACCTAGGCGTGTGGGGTATCATTTCCCATTAAATTTTGGACGCTGAATCGATTGGAATGAGTCTGAAATACGCCACAATACTAGGAGTAATCATCCCCTCCGAGAGAATCCAGACATCTTGAATCGTGAACTGTCAAATCATTGCGCTAATCATAGATTTTTACCACCGGTATGATTACATAGAATTATTCAAGGAATAACCAACCAAAAACTTATCGTTAAATCTCGTTTCACGCTTTATATCTCGTCAGAACACAAAACTATCTCAAATCTGAGAAAAAACTGCCAAAAAAGAACCTTTCCTTGTAGGCACATATGTAAGCCCAGGCTTACTGCCTCCAGAAAACCAGAAAGGAGGGAGCATGCGCCGGGATGCGCGCGCAGCTCCTGCCTGGACGTCACATTTGGAGAGAGCTCCAGCGCGCACTCTTTGCCAAGACGCCCAACCGGGCAGTCGTTGTCGAGGCGCCCCTCAGTGCTGAGGCGCCCAACATGTCGGAGTCACATATATTTTTGTAACCCTGTCGTGCAAGTGCATCTCATTAAGTCCACCCTGGCTTTGTCCTGTGCTCGCTTTCACTTTATTTCGGGTTTCATATCTGTGGGACCGTGGGTTGGAACTGAAGAACTTTTAACAGTTAATTGAACTTTTAATGACTGATCGAACGGATGCAAACGGATACAGAACTTTATGAGCACAGCGATACGAACACGTTGAAGAACAGAACTGAATTGCGAGGTTTCCTTGACGGCGGGTTACCCCTTTAGTTCACAGAACGAGCAAGCGCTGATGTCGGGTCATCTAGCGCGAGCAAAAAGGTCCTACCCTGGTCGACCCAAACGGCGGGTAATTTAAACTGGCTGCTCCTTGGCATCTTTTGATCTTATAGGGAGGCCTGGGGCCTCCCCAACAATATCATGATTGGCATTCACTAGTGAGCCAAAATATAACAATTCCGCCAGCTTCAAAGGTGCAGTTATTCACCTGTACTGTCTCAGGGACAGACCTGGAGGGGTTTGCAGCCATAAAATTAGGCAATGCATGATGTATTTTTCGTACAATTTTCCCTCATTATCGCCAACGCAAAATTGTGTTTGTAGATATTTCATTCAATTTGCTCTCAAATTGAATTTCCTCAATTCGTTTCTGCTCTTGTTCATCATGCAAAACTTTTGTATTACGTAGCGAAAAGTATTTTTCTCCTTCGTCGAGCGAAAGAAATACTGCAGCCTTTCCGAAAGACCCGATATTGGCGAGGGATCGTTCCGACTTTACGAGTATTAAATATCTCGAGAGAGAAGCCGAGCGGAAGACGCGGAAGAAAAGGGTAAATGGAGGGAGGTGCTGTAAAATAGGCGAATTTTATCGTCGAGATATCACGTGAGAGGCAGCGCTGCGGTGTCAGGGCTAAAGTAAACGTAGATATGGAGCTTCTGTTGAGTGAATCGCGTCTTTCAGAGCACGTTGACGGTGACTCTCCCAACAACATTTTCTGAAATAACGTAAATACGCGTTTTGGGAATAACTGTTCAGCCTTTTCAATGATGTGATAAACAAAAAAGGCTAAACTTTTTTTTTTTTTTTTAATAGCATTTATTTATTATCATTTGTTTTATACATACGTACTCGTACATCTTAACATAACTCGTACATACTCGTACATCTTAACATAAATTCAATGCCTACTCCCCTCTTTAAGATTCCCTTGTGCTGAGGGGAGGAGTCTTATTTGTTGTTTCTCTGTTGTTTAATAATTATCACTGTACATCACTTCTACCTACTGTTTTTCACCTTATGACCTATAACCATACTGTACATTACTGCTACCTACTGTTTTGCCTTATGACCTATAACCTACATTCCACTTCTATTGGCATACACATTTTTTAGTTTATTCTTAAATTTCCCAAGATCTTCAATTTCTCTAATTTTCCTTGGAAGCTCATTGAAGAGTTTGCTTCCTCTATAATACAAACTTCGCTGACCACTTGCTGTCGAACAGAACGGTATTTTCAATAATCTTCCCTCTCCCGCCCTTGTTGCGCCCACTTCATGGATCATCAAGTTCCCCTCATTTTTCCTTCTTGTGTTTTCAGAATTGACATTCTGTCATTTAATTCACCAATTGTCAAAACCCTAAATTCTTTGAAAATATCCTTCGTAGGTGTTCTCATACTTTTTCTCATTATCACCTTTATAATCAGTTTTTGTTGTACAAAGATCTCCTTCATTAGTGTGGATATACAACCCCCCCCCCAACCACTTATACCGTATATCATTAATGACTGTGCGAGCGCCATATAAACCATTCTTTTTGTTTCTATCGACAAGAAGCCTCTAATCTCTCGAAATACATGAATCAATTTACGCATTCTTGATACCAACTTTTCTGTATGTACGTCCCATTTCAAGAGTTGGTCAATTTCCACTCCTAGATACCTTGTGGTGGTGACTTGATTAATTATATTATTATAATAATAATTGCACTTATTATGCAAGTGCAATAAGCACCAAGCATTATTAGTATAATACTGCATTTACTACCGTGACACTTTAGTATTCCTAACTTTGGTATATTAATATTTCTTAGAGAAAAAGCTATGAAGTTCGTTTTATCAGCATTAAATTTCATTCCTAAGTTATTAATACATTCTGTTAAATTCGTCATACTTCTTTCCGCACGTCCAATCACTTGATTCCAGCTATCTCCTTCAACTATGAGACTAGTATCATCTGCAAATGATATAGTTATTCCCTCGACTTGCTTTTCCAATAATGTATTAATGTACATGATGAAGTAGATGCTACCCATAACTGTACCCTGTGGGATCCCATATCTGCACAATCTTCCTTCGCCCATGTAACCATTTTCTCCTACCTTCACATATTGCCATCTGTTTTCCAAGTAGCTCGCTACCCACCTAACGAACCCATCACTTATTCCAGTTTCTTTTACTGCCCTCACAAGTTTTTTGTGAGACACAGTGTCGAAGGCTTTAGATAGGTTGAGGTAGATTCCTATAACTTTTCTGCCTTTATCCAGTGCTTGAGAAATTTCATTGACCATGAGGGCAATTCATCATCTGTACTTCTACCTCTTCTAAAACCAAACTGCCTCTCGCTTATTTTCTTCTTTGATTCAATGTAACCAACTAAATAATTTTTCGCTAATTTTTCTATGATTTTCGAGATCACTGACAGCATTGAAATAGGTCGATTTCAGTTTCTGGGCGTTTGGGCTATCATTACACAGCCAATTTTGGACGCTGGAACCATTGAGATGGCTCCCGGAACGTTTGGTGCCAACTGGGGGTGGATATGGGTCAAACTGTTGCCAGGAAGAAGTCCCTGATCCAAAATTTAGATTTTTAGGAAATTTTCTACTTCCCAAAATGGTGTGGACGGTGGACGGCGATGTTTCTGGGCGTTTGGGGTATCATTATATAACCAATTTTGGACGCTGGAACCATTGAGATGGTTCCCGGAACGTTTGGTGCCAACTGGGGGTGGATATGGGTCAAACTGCTGCCAGGAAGAAGTCCCTGATCCAAAATTTAGATTTTTAGGAAATTTTCTACTTCCCAAAATGGTGTGGACGGTGGACGGCGATGTTTCTGGGCGTTTGGGGTATCATTATATAACCAATTTTGGACGCTGGAACCATTGAGATGGTTCCAACTGGGGGTGGATGTGGGTCAAAATGGGTACTTACCTACCTATTTTGAAAATGGGTTTTGAGATTTCTGTCTACCTAGGCAAGTTGGGTATCACTTTCCTTCAAATTTGGACGCTGAATCCAATGAAACGGGTAGCGGAACGATTGGCGCCCACCCAAAGATGTATTGGGTCAAAATGGGTATCTACCCTTTTCAAATGTGTTTTCGAAATTTCTGTTACCAAGGCGTTTGGGGTATCATTCTTCACTAAATTTTGGACCCTGAATCAATTGGAATGAGCCTCCATGCTCCTGGTCCAAGGAATACCCAACCCCTGTGAATGAATTGTGTTTTGCTCTTCACTATGATATCCTCCCGCCAAAATGTGTATTTGTTAAGGCATCAGGGTGATTGAATATGGTGGAAATAGTGTTGAAATGTAGTATTTGATTTGTTTCTATATTGCCTAATTAGGCTTTCCCGTAGGAGCTCTTATGTGGAATTACAATGGCGGAAATGCAAATCCTGGAAAGGAATCCTTCGAATCCTCCGCTCAGATTTAAGAGAACTTTGAATCAAAATGAATCATTTCGAAGGAGGTTGTTGTAGGACGTTCCTTGAACCCGTCGCCAAATCTCGTGCCTTCAATTTATTCGTGTGATGAATACATTGAAGATGGATTTCAAAGGTGAGATTCACTTCCTCAACGTCGTCTCAGACGAAGATTTCGTTACTGAGTGGAAGCCAACATTCCGAACGTTTCTTGTGAGAAGTCTCATCCAACGCGAGGATTATTATTGACTCAACTGAGATTTCCTCGCCATAAGGTCGACGTCATAAACAGCGGGGGGAGGTTATACGAGGTGACTCGGCTTTCCCTTTGCTCGGGAGTGGAAGGTGCCGTGAATATGAATTATAGAAGGACTGGTAGTTCGGATGGAAAGGCAAGGGGGAAAAAGGGTTCCCGTGTTACGCTTCTCAAACCTACCGGATTAGCAGCGAACCATAATGAATTTATCATTACTCGGGCCCTCCTGCGAGCTCATAACAAGTAAACCATCTCGGAAAAACCTCCACCGTGAAAACGGCTCCACATTATTTCCTTTACTCCCTTCAGCGGTTTTTTTTTCCTTTTTTTTATTATACCTAATCTCTATGCGTATTTCTCCTAATTGTATCAAAATGCGGTGGAAACGGGTTCTCATTTCAAGTCGAGCATATTTGGCAGCTTCAAATAGAGTATTATGGCATTTTGTTCAATTTCGAGATGAAATCATGCTGCTACATCCTACCTGGTGAAACTGGCGTTTTGGTTGGTTATTCCTTAAATAATCTACCTGTGTTTTCATGCAAAAGATCAATCTCTCCGATTCACCCCAAAAAATTTTTCTGGGCGTTTCAAGGTGTCTAGATCAAAACCAATACACAGGAGTTGGTTATTCCTCGAACCAGGCGCCTGGAAACTAATTTGAAAATAGTTTCAGCTTCCATAACCACCATTCCAATCGATTCAGAGTCCAAAATTTAGTCGAAAAGGATACCCCACACGCCTAGGTACCAGAAACCTCGAAAACACACATTCGAAATGGGTGGATAGGCACCCATTTTGACCCATAACCCCATCCAGAGGGCGCCAATCGTCCCCGGAACCATTCCAATCGATTCAGCGTCTAAATTTTAGTGGACTATGATACCCCACTCGCCTGGATCGCAAAAAATCTCGAAAATACATTTTTCAAAAAATACATTCATTGTATGCCGTACGCCGTCCGCGCCGTTTTTGGTAGTAGACAATTTTCTAAAAATCTGAAATTTGGGTTTGTTCCCGCCTCTAGTTTGTCCTCAAAACTTTTCAGCCCGATCGGACCAAATTTGGGCGGAGTAGGGGTCAAAATATGTACTTCGAAAAATGGATTTTCGAGATTTTTGGCGATCTAGGCGTGCTGGGTGTCATTATCCACTGAATTCAATACGCTGAATTTCATGAAATGGGTCCCGGAACAATTGGTGCCCTCTTGATGAAGTTATGGGTCCAAATGGGTAACCATCCACCCATTTTGAATATGTGTTTTCGAGGTTTCTGGTACCTAGGCGTGTGGGGTATCATTTTCCACTAAATTTTGGACCCTGAATCGATTGGAATGGTCCCACAACCACCACTGTTTCCCCATTTTCCCCATGTTGAAGAAATGAGTCTCCATGCGCCTAGTCTGAGGAATAACCAACCCCTTTGAAAGAATTGGCAGCATTTTATTTCCTTTCAACTCCACCATAGCTAACATGAAATTTTATGTGCAAACACACGCGCTATACAGATGATTTTTTCAAACAAAATGAACTAATGTGTGTCATCATTCTACAAAAATTGAATTCGAAATCGAAAGATAGATACCCATTTTGACCTCATCTGGTGTGCGCCAATCGTCCCGCCTCATTGGATCCATCGTCCAAAATTTAGTCAAAAATGATACCCCACAGGGCTAGATTGTCGATAATCTCAAAAATCCATGTTTCAACCCTCCATTCCGTCCATTTAGACACCTTGAATTGCCCAGGAAACGTTTTTGGGGTGTGTTGTCCATAAAAACATAAAAACACCTAGTATAATACACCGCCGTGTCTAGTTTGATGATCATGTTGCTGTCACATATGTCCCCAGGATGAAACCCCAAACTACCAATTACACAACCCCACAAAAAAAAAAAGTCCATGAAAGCGACCTGTGGGGTTTTATGTTTTTCAGGTCGCTGATTACAAATCGATTGCCAGTTTTTTCAGATCAGATCGCTTTCAAGGTCATTTGAAGGTCAAATGTAGAAAATATAGCTTGAAAAACCTGAAAAAATTCAGACATAGGTTTTTTAGAACGCTGAATCCGAATCCGGTGTCGGTTGACCTTCATGAGGTCAAGGTCAAGGTCATTTGAAGGTCAAACCAACAAAATCACCTCAAAAAAATTGTAAAAATTCGACCTTCAAATCACCTTATATGACCTTCAGATAACAAGACATGATTGAACCAACACTGGATTCAGATTCAGCGACCCTCAAAACACACATAAATTTCTACAATTTTTTTTTTGAGGTTATTTTGTTGGTTTGACCTTCAAATGACCTTAACCTTGACCTCATGAAGGTCAACCGAAACCGGATTCGGATTCAGCGTTCTAAAAAACCTATGTCTGAATTTTTTCAGATTTTTTAAGCGATATTTTTTTAGCTATATTTTCTCCATTTGACCTTCAAATGACCTTGAAAGCGATCTGATCTAAAAAAAACTGGCAGAAGATTCGAAATCAGCGACCCAAAAACCATAAATCCCCACAGGTCGCTTTCATGGACTTTGACTTTTTTTTTATTTTGTGGGGTTGTGTTATTTTTCAGTATTTCAGTCTTCTAATGTGGGTGTTCGCAACTTTGTGTGTATGAATCCGACTGCAGATCGAGTTTTGCATTTTCGATCACGAAATAATATTTAATGTAATTTAATTATGATAAGGGCAAGAGAACATCCCCTAGTGCTACTGTACGTATAATAGTGTTCTGAACTCTTGTAGCGGTCTTCCAAAGTGACCAGAACCAGAAATGATTCTTCTGTGACGTATACACAATATGCCGTAACATGGTCACGCAATTTCTGAACTATATAAGAACTTACTGAGTCCTTGGTTTTTGTTCTCCAGAAAAGCTTACCTGTAACAATGAAAAACAAGTTGAGTAACGTTGGTTTGAAAGAAGACAAAAGAGACCATGAATCATGGATAGCGGCTCTTCAACGACCGTTCACCACTCAACACCTCGAATCATGATTGATTAGAGTGGTGGGGAAGTACTTCATAGAACTTCTACCACCATTTTCAAAGATTTCCCTTCCGATTTACTTCTTTTCTTCTTAATGCTTCCAAACTTCTCAACTCTCGTCTCACCCTGCGCACCACTTTTTGTCCTCCCGTTTCCTTTAAGTGAAATCGATACCTAAAACTCTCTCAACTTTTTTTTTTTTTTTTAGAAAACGGCGAAAAAAAAGGAGGAGTGTGAACAAAGAAGAGGTGAGGGAAGGAAGGAAACAAGTCTTTTTAAGTGCCAAAACCCGTCCTGCCCCAACGCTCTGCGCAATTACCCTCGTCTTTCTTGGGGTGAGCTTATGACGAATCAATCCCACTTTATTAGTTTCTATTCTTCTTGTTCCTGTTTTTCTCCCTGTTCTCTTCTTCTCCTTTTGAGAGAGTGAAGTTTTGAGTGATTGACGAGGGAAAATTGGCTCAAAGTGCCGTTCGCTCGTCCAACCGAAAGTGTGGTGTTCAGTCAAAGGGGTGGTTTATATGCTGGTACATATCATGAAATATGCTTTATGGCAGAAAGTTGAATACAGGGTGTCCCAAGAGTTGCCCCCCCCTCCCCCCCCCTTCCAAATCGTCAAAAAGGAACAAAATGGGAGTAAACAAAAGTTCTTGTTGTTGTGTTTTTTCAGGATAGGATTTCAAATATTACCATGCGCAAGTGACACTAACATTCCAATTTTAAATTTGAATAACAATTTTTCTTCAAAATTCAAATTCAGCCCAAAAATTTATGAAAATTTGATCTTACAACCGATTGTTTTCATTGCGCGAATCCTGTTCAGCGTGCAAGCGAAGTCACGCAACCCCAATGTTCACAAATAGGGGATGATGGTGAACTCTAAGTGTGACTCATAAACTTTTATTGTTTTTTAACGCTGACTCTTTTCTTGATTTGACTCAATTTTTGGGGAATAATCACCCAAATTGGGATCAAAATGGGTCCTTGACTGAAATTTCCGACATTGGCAGTGGAAAATTTTCTAAAAATTTGAAATTTTGGTCAGGGGTCTGCTCCCGGCCTAGGACGATCCTCAAAACTTTTCAGCCCGATCGGACCAAATTTGGGCGGGGTAGGGGTCAAAATGTGTTTTTTGAAAAATGGATTTTCGAGATTTTGGGCGATCTTGGCGAGTGGGGTATCATTTTTCACTAAATTTTGGATCCTGAATCGATTGGAATGGGTCCGGGACCCACCACACCCACTGTTTTCCCCATTCCCCCCATGTTGAAGAAATGAGGCTCCATGCGCCTGGTCCGAGGAATAACCAACCCGTGTGTAAGAATTTGCAGCGTATTTTCACAAGTTTTTCTCTAGAAAAAGAGATTGCGGGGTCGTAAGCGACCCCCGTGGTGTTAGGAAGGTTAAATCAATTGAATGAATCGATTTTTCAGCTCTAAAATTGGGTTTTTTGGTCGAAAAGGACGCCATGTGACGAGTACAGAACACTACATTCTATTGCAGGGTGGAGATTAATTGATATAAACCAATTTATTTATCTAGCCACCCTTTCTTTAGGGAAAAATAAACGACTACTTTACTGGACGGATTCCAATACGATCTTAAGCTAAAATAAAAACATAATTGATGAAAAAATATTTGTGGGAAACGACGAAGGGATCCGGTTTCCCGGAAATTCCTCGTTTCAAAGTTTCGGGTTAGTTGGGTTAGGTAATGAAATTATCCCGAGCCGCCATTAACAACGATATTTGGGGAATGTCGGTTCCTGTTCGGGGCCTCCGAACAATGCTGGCCGATGAGAAGACGTTAATTAACAATGCGGAAACTCGCCATTATAATCCATAGCTATCTCTCGTCGTTGTTGTTGGCGGGTGGCGGTGGGGGTTGTAAAGGTCTAGTCATATAATGCTCCTGGTAAAACACTCGAGGCCTTTCCAGTAAGATGAAGAGTATGGAAATGTCGGGGAAACTCACTTGCAAGTCAAACAGAATCACGAATGGGAGGAGCTGCGAAACGTCTGAGGGAGCAGACGGGGTTGCGGTTTTGGCCCGTGCCTCGAGGTTGTGTGGAAAACGAAGGGAAACACCACACAGGGGAGATCCCATTGACGTATTGAAATGTCCTCAATCAGGAGCTGAATACAACATTTTCTCTATTAAATTATAAAAATCTCGGACCAGGAGCATGGAGACTCATTCCAATCGATTCAGCATCCAAAAGTTAGTGGAAAACTATACCCCACACCCCTAGATCGCCAAAAATCTGGGAAATCCATTTTTCAAAAAACACATTTTGACCCCTACCCCGCCCAAAATTGGGTTGAAAAGTTTAGAAGACCAACTTAAGCCGGAAACAGGTCCCTGACCAAAACTTCAAATTTTTTTAAAATTTCCTACCCCCAAAAACGGCGCGGACGGCGAACGGATATTCGACATTTTTGATCTAGACACCTTAAAACGCCCAGAAATTTTTTTTTTGGCCGAATTGGAGAGATTGACTTATGGTTGGTTATTCCTCGAATAATCAACCTGTGTTTTCATGCAAAAAATCAATATCTCCGATTTGCCCCAAAAAAAATTTTTCGGACGCTTCAAGGTGTCTAGATCAAAATTAGCAAATGTCCGTTCGCCGTCCACGCCGACATTGGTAGTAGAAATTTTTCTATAAATCTGAAATTTTGGTCAGGGGTCCAATCATGGCTTCTTGTTGGTCCTCGAAACTTTCCAACCCGATCGGATCAAATTTGGGTGGGGTAGGGGTCAAAATGTGCATTTCGAATAATGGATTTTGAGATGTTTGGTGATTTAGGCGTGTGGGGTATCATTCTTCACTAAATTTTGGACGCTAAATTCAATGAAATGGGTCATGGAACAATTGGCGCCTTCTGGATGAGGTTATGGGTCAAAATGGTTACCTATCTACCCATTTTGAATATGTGTTTTCGAGATTTGTGGTACCCAGGCGTGTAAGGTATCATTTTTCTAAATTTTGAGCCCTGAATCGATAGGAATGGGTCCAGGACCCACCACACCCACTGTTTCTCCCATTTTCCCCATGTTGAAGAAATGAGTCTCCATGCGCCTCGTCTGAGGAATAACCAAACCCTGTGAAAGAATTCGCAGCATTTTTCGGTAGCAATATTTTAAAATGTTTTCAAAAAACCTTAAGTAAAAGTAGCTGTTGACGGGATTGACGCTTCCGATTTCAATATTGATTATGGATAATTACAGAAATTATGTCTTCTCAGACTTGAAGAAAAAAGAACGCCAAAAAGAAGTAAACAAACGTCGAAAAAAAAGGCGGGAAACCCTTCATCTGCCACCCTGTAGACGGTTCCAGGGAAGGAGGTGATTGGAGTGAACGTATTGAACGGGTTCAAAAGAACGCATCCCTGAACTGAGTGAACGGTTAGGAGTTGACTCGCGTAACTGAACTCATGAAATGATGAAATATCACAGGTGGGAGATGCTTATGTGTAGAATATAGCCACAATTGCTTGTCATCGAGCCACACATTTTCCAATCTCATTTTCAAGTCAACGTTCCAGAATGTTTTCCAAAACGGAAGATGCCCGATGATGAATCAAGCAATGTAGCCTATTTAGGAGAAGCGAAAACGATGAAACTTATTTTTTCTCTGGAGGAGTTCAGTTAATGAAAGATGAATGATCTCCAGCCTGAGATTTACCTAATGCTCTTAGCTCTGATTGGCTCACTACTCTTTATGAGGGAAGAGCTCTCTGGTTATGGAGTGAAAGCTGCGAACTCCTGGAATCTCTTTTTTGAACCAAAAAAGTCCCTTAAAAAACCATAATGTTTAACGTTTTGAAGCTGTCTGAACGTGTAATTTGTTCCTGATTTTAGAGTAAACACGTTGTAGCATGAACGAAGGAATCTACGAGTTGTTCCTAAACACAGGAGTACCTACAACGTTAGTGCAGTGGATAAGAAGGGTGAATCCAACATACCTGCGAATCTTCACATTCACCCCCCTGCATTTATTATACCGCGCACATCTTCAGCCCCCCCCCCCCCCCTCCTGGATTAATTAAGGGCTCGACGTACCTTTCAGGCTGGTGTAGCGAAGAGTAACGTCTGATCCCCCAACGGGGTAGTTGGCAAAATGAACCAACACGGCCCACCCCGTACGAACCTCCTACGTGGTCTACTATTAATGATCATATATTAAATATAAGGGATTTGTACGCGACGAATATGGGCCCTCGTCCATCTTTTCCCTTTTCCACTGTCCCAGACGTAATGAACCAGTGGCACCCTCACACGGATCGTTTCCTATATTAATGACCTCGCCAAATTACCCGCTCGTTTTACAGGTGGGAAGTGCGCAATATGTGTGTGACGTGGGAGGAATTATTTTTCTACCAACCTGAGTCGTAGAATGGTTGGACAGGACACGTCGCGATTCACTTACGATTCTTCCCAATTTGAAGAAGAAATCGCTATATTTGTGTTGAATGATGCGCTTTTCACAAGAGTTTTGCGAAATTAATTTATTGAGACGAGAAATGAAATTAAATATAAATTCAAAGGTTCATAAGTTCAATAAGACTAGGAGGAATAACGCACCCTGCCTGATTTTGTTGTCTTCAAACTAACACCTATTCTTTGGATTTGGATTTGTGAAGCTGGAATTAGATCCGTTTAAATTTTCGTCTAGATTTTTCACAATTCCCCCCACTGCGTGTTCTAAACAACATGTGAACAAGATGAGATCTTCCAATGCTTGATACCATCCCGTGGTGTGGAGGGAACCCCAAAACAGTCCCGACTTGTATTTGATGACTACGTTAGATGGGATGTCATCCAAGACCAAAACAATACTGATTTATCCAAATTTGTCCTGCAATAAGGCCCGTACCTCACGACCTGGTATACCCGCGCTAGACTGTTCCTGAGGCCATGTGGCCCATTAGTCTATCCTCGTCATGGTTCAGCGCTAGATCATCTGGGAGCCCTGCTCTATGGCTCTATGACTTCCCCGTATATCAGGCACCCCTCCCATGATTGTGGTCTTCCATCATTGGCATGTTATGAGCTTTAGGGTGGGGGTGGCTGTGGAGCTGTAGTGACTTGGTGCCTCACGACCAAACTTTACCAATCTCTGATCCTCCCACAAATTTCGAAGACATTCCAATAGATGACCATGATGTGCCCACTCAAAACCCCCACTACTTGAGCGTGAAGGTTCATTTTCTCCACTCGTTCATTGAGTATTTCCCCAAAAATCATGGACACTACAGCGAAGAACATGGCGAGAGATTCCACCAAGATATCAAGACGATATAAAAGCGTTATCAATCGTGTGGAATTTGAAGAGGGACAACTCAGATCGCGCAGAATTCATCGCGAAAGTCCACGAAAAGAAAATTTACTGAATCTTAATAATATGGCCCGACAATATTATGTTGCCTTGTTACGAATTTTTTTCATCCCTCGCCTTGAAAAAATAAAAAGTTCATAATGTTCAGTGAAATTTCTTACTTATTTATTTTACTTGTTCTTTTCATTTCCTACATACCTAAGCATTATCTCATCCAGTTGAAAAAAAAACCAGAGCAATTGTGAAAAATCTGGGCGTCTTACGGAAAAATGGTTGTGATATTCGTGTTCAGCACTGAAAACCCTTCCACAAGCAGCCACCAATTCCAAACCAATGCTCAAACAGTTTCAAAATGCAGACCTGTGTAAGTGGTAACATTAGCTTCAAATGGTACATTATGTAAATAGCTTTTGATCCACCATAAAATACGTTAAAAACGCTGCAAATTCATTCACAGGGGTTGGTTATTCTTCGGACCAGGAGCATGGAGACTGATTCCAATCGATTTGGCGTCCAAAAGTTAGCGGAAAACGTTACCCCACACGCCCAAATTGCCGGAAATATCCATCATAAGGAAAATGGGGGAAAACAGTGGGTGCCTCTTGTCCCAGAGCCATTTTGATCGATAAAGGTGCAAAATTTAGTGGGAAATGATAACCAAAACTCCTAGGTACCAGAAATCTCGAAAAAACACATTCGAAACGGGTTGGTAGATACCCATTATGACCCATAACCTCTTCCAGTGGGCACCAATCGCTCTGGGACCCACCTCATTGAATTCAGCGTCCAAAATCTTGTCAAAAATGATACCCCACACGTCTAGAACGCCGAAAATCTCGAAAATCCATTTTTTGAAATACACATATTGACCCCTACTTCTCCAAAATTTGGTCTGATCTGACGAGCGCCAACAAAAGCCGGAAACGGGTCCACGACCAAAATTTCAGATTTTTAAACAAATTGTCTACTACCAAAGTCGGAAATTTTGGTCAGAGACCCATTTTGGTACCAATTTTGGTCATTATTCCCCAAAAATTGAGCCAAATCAAGAAAAGAATAGCATCCCGTGAATCAGCGTTAAAAAACAGTGAATGTTTATTAGTCACACTGTAAAGTTCATCATCATCTACAATTTGACAACATTGGGTCCCCCCCCCCCTTCACACACACACACAAAATGGTCCGGTTGGGCTGAAAAGGACCAACTAAAGCCGGAAACGGGTTACTTATCAAAATTTTAGATTTTTAGACAATATCCTACTACTGAAATAGGCGTGGATGACGGAAGGCGATGTTTTTGGGAAATTGATTTTCTAGATTTTCGGCGTTCAGGGTGTTCCTTACACATGGTAATGTGAGCAGGACCTTTTTGGGCAGTAGGTGAAGACCCTGCAACCTCTAAGAATCAGATTTTAATAACATTTTAATCCCATTTTAATCACTACCACTTCATTTGATGTCCAGAGCCTTCCCATCCCCCCCTCAAAAACAAACAGAGTCCCACAAATGAAGAGCCGAGTTGGATCATGTGCCAGGAAAGTGTCCGAAACGAGCCTCTTGATGCTAACTTCTGTCAGCCTGCTGATGGGCATGTCCACCATATTAATCCACCCAATTCTTCCCATTTTGGGACAACAAAAATAAATTTTATGGAATAAAATGTAGTTACACGACACGAATACTCCTAGGAGTATGGTTATTCATTACTGTAAAGGATATTACGTTTGTATTTTTGGGAAATTTGCACAATAAAATGCAAATATAATGAAACTTGGTAAGTGAGATCGACATGATCCTTGTTGAGTGCCACCAGAAAGGCATCGGTTCAACCCTAAAAGCTCCCAGATTCTGCGCGGACTGAAGGGCGAAATTCACTGAGAGCCGTTATGAGTTTAGTACATCACGAACTTGAAAATCTCCACTTCAATTTAACAACAGGTTACTCGCCAAAGTTCGGCTCGACAGACAGAAGAGACAAGCAGTCGCACAAGAGGCTCGTTCGAAACGGTTGTTCGGGATCATTAGTGAAAAGGACTTTCCAGAGTGTCGAAGGCTCCTGATGACTCCCAACCAGCCAAACAACGGAGAGGAATGACGGAGTAAGAAATTATTGATTGCTGATCGAGGAGGAAGGTTGAAGGAGTTGGAGTTGCCAAGTTCCTACTCGGCTCTGGAGTGTCAACTCAAGAGTTCCCAGTTCTGATTAATGCACGGCCTCTTTTCAAAAGTACCTCTAGGGGATCTCGGGCTCTGGTTTAAATTTCAACCCCCTCACTTGCCGTTTCCCATCGCCCGTTCACACCTCTTTTTATCAATTATTGGCTCTCCCTGCAATCTTTTCCCTTAAAACTCGATGAATTATCAATTGTTTCGAATTCACCCCTCAGTTTCCCATCAATCCCTTTTTGTCGCTCTGATTCATTTAACCCCAACCAGTCCCGGTCTACACGGAAAAGACTTGATAAATTAGAGCCTTGATCTCTTTCTCCCTTCTTCGAGAAACGTCAAGGAGTATAATGTGCGTTAGGCAAGCGGAGGTTTTAATGAACTTTCATTCGGGGTTAATGACGGAGTTTGATAAAATTAGGCGAAAGTTCTTGGAACATCTGGTTATGACATGATTGATCCTCAGGCGAGTCGTCCTTCAATTGACATAGAGGGGAGGATTGGGACTCAATTTTAGGAATTAGGCCGAGCACGCACTATACTTGCTTCATAAACACGATTCGTTGGCTTTATACAATAAAATAAGTCCTGCAAAGGCAAAAATGTTAGCCAGAGGTCAATACTTGGCCACATCCTCTGGAATTTATCTAACAATAGCATATATTTCGGGTGGCACTCCATTGAGGAACATTTCTAGTCGGATACGCGGATGACGTCGTGATAATATCTCCCACAGTTGATAAGAGATAAGTTGAACGAGACTGTGGCAAGTGTGGGAGCTAGATGGGGGCACACTCCTAAATTCATCCAGACTCCTTATGTGTCTGGGTCGGGCAATCCACATATGATTTAGACAAAAATGGAAGGAAGTAGAGGTGGAAACCAGCCAGCACTTTCCCTGGATTCGTGGTGGACACCAAGATAACATTTGGAGAACAAATAAGGAGAGTAGCAATCAAACCAGCAACAACAACAGCAGCCCTTAGCCGACAGATGGCCAACACCCAAGGACCATGACTGCAAAAGACGACTACTTATGTCAGTGATACAATCAATCTTGCTGTATGGTGCAGAGGTATGGGCAGAAATATTGAATGTGAAATGCCATGGAAAGAGACTGTAGATGGCTTCAGGGAGAGGAGCCCATCGAATTGTAACTGCCCATAGGACAGTTTCAGAGCCAGCAGTGCTGCCTACAGGAGTGATAACTATGCTGGCAGGTGAAGGGAAGAGGGGCCCCAAGTAGCCCAACAAGAATGGGAAAATGTGTGTGGTCAGTGGTAGGACCTCTGGTCGCTGAAAACAAGAGGGGAGAGGATAGCTCGACTTGTACCCAACTTACGTCCCTGGCTAGAGATAGAATACGAGCAGGTCTCTATCGACATGATGCATCTCTCTGGCAA
This sequence comes from Cyrtorhinus lividipennis, assembly GCA_019603395.1. Lineage (NCBI taxonomy): Eukaryota > Metazoa > Arthropoda > Insecta > Hemiptera > Miridae > Cyrtorhinus > Cyrtorhinus lividipennis. The sequence goes on from CM034004.1 coordinate 24,395,554, forward strand.
CAGGGTGCTCTACCATTACCTCTACAGGATGCGCATTGTAGGCTCCCCAAATTGCCTGCACTGCGTCAACCAGGACAGCGATTTCCGCACCATCTTTGAATGCAAAAACTGGTAGACAGAACGACAGGGAGCTGAAAATGGCTCCTCCACTCCTGAGGAGATGGTGATCAGGATGCTCAAGAGCGAGTCAATGTGGAATGCCGTGGCAGGGTAACCCAAATGTATTATGGAAGGCAAGCTCGTCGAGGATAGGACCCGTCTACGGGGACAGCAGGCACAAGGGACCAACTAGCAGGCAGAAATCAGAAACCAGCTTGAAATGGGCTAAGCAGACCAGAGCTGGGCCCCGACGTGGGATAGGAGGTGAGCATTTTTGACGATTTTTCCTTCTCTCTTTTCCACAACGGACGATACCTTCTCCAAAAACCACAAAAACACTTTTTCCCTCCAATAGATTCGATGATTCCTATGTATATAATTTGATTCAGTTTATTGAAAAAATCATTATTATAAAACCCTTGTCTAAATCGATGTAGCTACATGGGTTTATTGTTGATTAAATATATTTTCAAGGGGGACGATTTTATGCGAATGTCATAATTGAAAAAAACTGCGAGATTGAACTGGGTAGGCGACTCGAAGGGACAATAGGGGAAAAATGGTAAATCTGATCCACATCCTCGGTCAACAGTCGTATAGACGGGGGGGGGGGGGGCATTGTGCGCGGCAGTGTTTTGTACAAAACCGGGAGGTTTCGAATCTGGGAGGATCATTCCGGTCGAATTGGCTAAATGCATATTAATGTGAGCCGGTGGTGGAAAGGGTTTATCGACGGGATAGGGACTGGGAGTATGCAGCACCCCATCCCCTCCATCCTGGTCCAGTCAATCGTTATCCCCCCCCTGGCGTCTCATCCCCTCGACATCCGAAGACCTTCCATGAGGTCTTTCTCGTTTGCTTGTTTTCTCTCCCCCACTCCTCTCGCGTTCATCACGTCTTCCATACCCCCTTTTCCGCATCGCTCCTTCACCCGTAATACCCCTCTTCGGGGAGGAATTGAGGACTTCCATCTAGCGCGTCCCTATTTCCTTTTCTTCTTCGACCTTTTACCCGCTGGACCGAAAATCGTCTTCGGAGCTTCATCTTCCAACGTACAACTCGGCAAACGATATCGTAGGAATAGCGCTTTTCTCAACAGATCTGTTTTTATAACGAATGTTGAAAGGTTCTTTGACAATATTATGGCAAGTTCCCACGAAGGTGGACCACCAGCTTTAACATTATTGAAGGCCAGTCCTAGAAACTCTTCACTTCTCACTTTGCAACTCTCGAGCAACGTTCATGAACGTTTACAACTCTGCAAAACTCTATGGAGAGTAGGACAACTTCCTGTATCACTGTAAACCAATTTCACGCGGCACCCAGTCGACTTTTACACCCATCATGCTGCCAACATGTGTGTTCGGTGTGGACTCCACATATGCATCCTTATACCTTACTACAGTGTTGCTCTTAGTCGTCCCTCCGTGATCTCCGATCTTGGTGCTCTTTTGGACAGGCAGTTGACCTTCAATGAACACATTGCCTAAACATCTTCTCGAGCTATGCGTGCCTTAGGATTTGTGAAGCGAAACACCATGGAGTTCACCAGCCCCAATGCCCTTGTTGCCATCTATCAGGCTATTGTCCAGCCTCACCTGGAGTATGCCTCCATTGTCTGGTTTCCCTCATACGAATGCCATGTGAATCAGCTCAAGAGGGTGTACCTGGTATGCCTGCGCTAGACTGTTCCTGAGGCCATGTGGCCCATTACAGTCTTTCCTCGTCATGGTTCTGCGCTAGATCATCTGAGAGCCCTGCTCTGTGGCTTCCTCGTATATCAGGCACCCCACCCTCTTCCGGCGTTCAGGCCCAGGATGGACCTCGTGGAGGTGCCGGGTTTTGCAAGGGGTTTTTTAGTTCTCTCATTTCTCTGAAGAGGGTGTACCATGCACTCCCACGTAACCTTGGGGTCTGTCGTGGACTACAGTGCCCTGGCTCACAAGTTTCACCTGCTCAACCCTTAGCCCGCTGGGCTCTCGCAATGTCCTTCATGGGCATCTTATCATGGCGCATTCATGCCCAATCCTTGCTTGCCCAGTTTGGCCTGCGGGTGCTCCGAGTTGACCTGCGCTCCTGCGATCTGTATGCTGTGCCATTTTCGCCCACCAACCACATGCGTTCTCGACCTCTCTGCCGACTTCCCAGAATGGCTAACCTGCTGTCGGCCGTGCGTGACATAGACCTGCTCTCGATCTCCCTTCACTCTCACCGGTCCTGTTTCACTGGAATCTTGTCACTCCCCTGACTTGTCTTTGGTGTTTTCCTTTGCAATGTTGAGCATTCATCACTTTACTTTCACTTATTTCATGGCCTGAGATTTGAAAATGAAAAACTCTAAAAGGCTGAGAAAGAAGGGTGAGACCTACCCCGTTACTACCCCACTAGAGGTAATCAGCTTGACTACAAAGAAGACTTTGTATCGAATTATAAGAAGCAACAAGAAATCACGTCTTTCCTAGCCGCAAAATGGGTATTGAAAAGCCACTAATTGCAGGGTGAATGCGGTGTAGAGACTCGACAAGTGTTCTAATTTGGTTTCTGTTAGATTGTGTTGGTTTCATTACTTTCCACGAGATCGACTGAGAGGGTGAGTGGAGAAGACTCTTCGGAGTTCCGTGATATTGCCCGATACCAACGTCGTCTTCTCATATTATTGCTTTTACTCGGAGAAAAAAAAGAAGAAGGGACCCCGATGTGTGGACCGAAGGAGTTGGGGTTAGTCCGAAGATTGGTTTCTTATATACCACCCCTACCCTACCAACCCACCCCCGATCCAACAACACCGCATCTCTCGACCACCTTCGCGTGACTGTGCTCCCCTTCACCGCCGTATCGTCACTATCTTATGTGCCCTAGCGAGAAGGGTTGAAAGCAGGAAGAGAAAAATAGTGGGAAAGGATGTCGAAGTGGGGCTCACGTCCGTAAACAATATGAAAAACTACTTCCTTTCTTCTACTTCATAAGGATATCATAAGAGACTTCACTAGCTTTTTCTATTGAATTCCTCAATGGACTCTCAATTTCCTTAAAGAGACACGATAATCAAACAAAAAACATTTTGAAAAATCAGCAGGACTCCAAAATAATCCTATTAGCCGCTAGAAAATCAATCAATACAATCTCAATTTATACTAACAACTTATCACTAGAGCCGGATTTTCAGCCCTCATAAACAATGCTTCAACGAACATCAATAAAATTCCCTGAAATAACTCGATATGTTCCGTTAGATATTTCTCCCAAAATAACGTTTATACATGAAATCATATTATTATTGGTGAGCCTAAGAATACATCGATCACGATTAGATAGGAAAAACAAATTTATAGGTATTTCCAAACATTTTGAGAGTTTCTGAGAACTTTTTGAGTAAACTTCCACAAATCGGGAGGAGAGCGATTCATACAAATACAAAGAATTCCATGAAATTGACAATGTGTCATTTTGTCACTTATCTTTGAATAAATTTTGGGGCCAATGTTCTAGGCACGAATACAATGCGTCAATTGAATCGTTTTGCAATGAAATGGATATTAAAGCCTTTTTAGATTATCTTATCGGAATAAAAAGATACCTTTCGCAAAAAAAGGCCATTATCATAAGTCACATGGGGTCGCAAGTCAAATTTAATAGCAAAAATTTTCAATACTCGCATGCCTCTAAAAAATAAATTTTTTAAAATGAAATTGACATTGTACTTTGTAAAAACAAAATATTCAAATTCGGGAATGGTGGTTATATCATATAATCTCGCCTTGTATCAGAATGGTAAAAATACCCAAGCCCGCCTATGATTTGAATGGTAAAAACACTCGATCCCACCTTGAATGGTAAAACTCCCCACTGAATGGTAAAATCCCACTGAAATGGTAAAAATACCCGGTCCCGCCTAGAATGGGAATAGTAACACACCCGATCCCACCTTAGACCAGGAATGGTAAAAATATCGGATCCCGCCTTGAATTGGAATGGTAAAAATACCCGATCCCGCCTTGAATCGGAATAGTAACATACCCGATCCCACCTTAGACCAGGAATGGTAAAAATATCGGATCCCGCCTTGAATTGGAATGGTAAAAATACCCGATCCCGCCTTGAATCGGAATAGTAACACACCCGATCCCACCTTAGACCAGGAATGGTAAAAATATCGGATCCCGCCTTGAATCGGATTGGTAAAAATACCCGATCTCCACCATCTTTCACCATCTCTCAGCTTTTACCATCTTCCTTGGATGGAAATTGTAAAAATACCCGATCCCATCTTGAATCAGACTGGTGAAAACACCCGTCCCCACCTTGAATCGGAGTAGTAACATACCCGATCCCACCTTAGACCAGGAATGGTAAAAATATCCGTTCCCGCCTTGGATAAACAGTAAAAACACCTGATGCTCCCTTGGAATATAATGGTGAAAATACATGACCCGCCTTGAATCGGATTGGTAAAAATACCCGATCTCCACCATCTTCCACCATCTCTCAGCTTTTACTATCTTCCTTGGTTCGAAATTGTAAAAATACCCGATCCCATCTTGAATCAGATTGGTGAAAACACCCGACCCCGCCTTAGACCAGGAATGGTAAAAATATCCGATCCCGCCTTGAATCGGAATAGTAACATACCCGATCCCACCTTAGACCAGGAATGGTAAAAATATCGGGTCCCGCCTTGAATTGGAATGGTAAAAATACCCGATCCCGCCTTGAACCAGAATGGTAAGACCACCCGAAGTGTAGAAACCTGCCTTTAGTAGTCGAGTCCGAGTTCCTAATGCAGTTCTGGGTTGCCGTAACGGCAATATATCAAGTTAAAAGCGATATAACGCCACGAAATGCACCAAAAGCTGCATAAAATGCGACTTAGCACTAGTGTAAACTCATGGAGGGTAGGTTATTCAAATGAAAATACGCATTCATGGTGGAATTCAACAACGAGAAAATGGTAGAAAAGAGGCTTCAGAAGTAGATTTCTCCAATAGCGACACCCACTTCACGTTTTAGGCGAAGTTGTTGAGCTGAATATCGAAAAGCGTGGAAATAGAATGAAAAGCCAAAAGTAGAGAGGGTGAGAAATCGAGCTGAAAATGGGAAAGTTCGAAAAGGAATTAGAAGACAACAAAAAAATAAAGTGGAAAGAACGGTAGAATCCATAATCCGGACTCCATAATATCCTATTGAGCTAAAAGGGTCGTTGGGCCGAAAGCGAAGAACAAACAGGTTTTGTCGAAGCCGCTGGAGGCAGCTGGCGAAAATGACCCGAGCTCGGCGACCTGGAAAATGCCCTGCGAGCAACAAGTCGTAATAGCGGAACCTACGCAATTCAAATGACTCGCCCCCCTTTCAGATAATCCGCTTTTTCTGGCCGTTTAAATGCTTTTCCCCATTTTGGCACTGGTCGTGAAGTAAATGTCGGTCTTGGATGATAGAGAGGAAAATTAACCGCTTCTTCTTTCCTGTAGAGTTGGCCTCCTTCCGAGGTTGTGGAGGGGGGGGGGGTGCTTAGAGAGGTCATGCTACCAACATAAGTAGACCAGGTGGTAGGTGGGAAAAATACTAAGCCGACCTAACTTTTTTTTTTTTACCATTGTGGTCCAGGGCGGGATCGGGAATTGTGACCATTCCAATCCAAGGCGGGACTGAGCGTTTTTACCATTACTGTTGAAGGCAGGATTGGGTATTTTTACCATTCCAATCAAGGCGGGATTGGGCAATTTTACCATTCCCGTTCAAGGTAGGATCGGATATTTTTACCATTGTGGTCCAGGGCGGGATCGGGAGTTGTGACCATTCCAATCCAAGGCGGGACTGAGCGTTTTTACCATTCACGGCGGGATCGGGTATTTTACCATTCCGAACCAATGCTGGATCGGGTATTTTTACCACCCCAATTCAAGGCGGTTTGGGGTATATTCTCCATTCCTACTCAAGGCGGGATCGGCTATTTTCACCATTCCTATTCAAGGCGGGATCAGGTAGTTTTGTCATTCTCATTCATGGCAGATTGGGAACTCTGATCATTCCCATTGACGGCGGGACTGGGCATTTTTACCATTCCCGTTGAAGGCGGGATCGGATATTTTTACCATTGTGGTCCAGGGCGGGATCGGGAATTTGGACCATTCCCAGTTAAGGCGGGATCGGGTATTTTCACCAATCCAATTCAAGATGGGATCAGATATTATGACCCTACCTATTCAAGGCAGAATCGGGTATTTTTACCATTCTGATCCAATGCTGGATTGGGTATTTTCACCTCTCCAATCCGCTGTGGGGTCGGGTATTTTTACCATCCCGATGCAAGGCGGGATCGGGTATTTTTACCATTCCCATTCACGGCGGGATCGGGTATTTTTATCATTCCCATTGAAGAAGGGATGGGGTATTTTTACCATTCCAATTCAAGGTGGGATCGTATATTTTTACCATTCCGATTCAAGGCGGGGTGATGCAGGTTTTAGGATGGTTAGCGCTTACGTGAAGAGGTTATTGGTCAAAATCAGTATCTATCTACCAATTCGATGTGGATTCAGGTATTTTTACCATTCCAATTCAAGGCGGTATCGGGTATTTTTACCATTCCCATTCACGGCGGGATCGGGTATTTTTATCATTCCCATTGAAGAAGGGATCGGGTATTTTCACCATTCCTATTCAAGGCGGGATCGGATATTTTTACCATTCCTATTCAAGGCGGGATCGGATATTTTTACCATTCCTATTCAAGGCGGGATCGGGAATTGTCAACAGAGTCGAAATAAATGCCATTTCCAGAGGAAAAATGAGATACAGCGGTAGTAACAGAGCGCAGGTACGAGTTCGATATGCCCCAAACGGACTGATCAGACAGGTGAGTGACGTCGTACACGGGCTCCGCATTAGGAAGGTTAGAGGTTCACCCTTTGCCCTCAAGCCCTTTCTGGCCACGGCCACCGAATTGATATGGATTCAACCCTGTGACGTCATCTCAATCCGCCCCTCGGCCATTACATAGGTGTTCACGACGTTCATGTGCGACCTGCACGGCCATGTGACCGAACATTAGAATGCACATGCTCGAGATGCAACACGCACATTACATTTGAACACAATTTTCCATCCCAAAAAATATATACCTGCGTAGAGAACCCTCCTACAAGAGATATCCAGTTATTTCAGGAAGTTTTCGTTCAAATGATTTTTTTTCCCTCTAAAAAGCCATGAATAATTTATTTAAAAAAAAAAGCTCCCCAACCTGAAAGCTCTCCCTCACCTCACCCTTTACTGTTTTCCTCTTCCGAACAACGAACATTTCCATTTTTACGGGTTTGTAATGCGATATAAAGTCCCACTAACGTTACGAAGATTGTTGAGTTATTTTGTTTCAAAAACGGGAATTTCCCGAGAAAAACTTGCCACACAGTTATTTCACGGTGAAGAAAATTGTCTGATTTAATTCAATCAAAGGAAGTAAATGTTTTCTAACGAAATTGAATCTCAATCTGCACCAAACACTCCAATCAGAGGCAGATTTGAAAACCATTCCAGGTTTCATCATCTGGATATTGCGCTCACAAAGTTTCCCTAACTTGAGAAATATACAATTGTAACAATCGTGCACTCCAAATATGATAATAGTGATAGAATTCCTCAATTTAGGGTGAAAATGCACTCCTGACGTCAACCTCTACTGATTATCATACTGTTATCTGGTATAATAGCTGCCTGTTAGAGAAATCTTGCTTGAGAAAGCAATGAACAAAGCAAGGCCACGTTTTATTTTGTGGCTTGTGTTCTGTGGATAGATAATCACCGTGTGGTTGATCACTGTTAGTGACTGAAAATTGAAGATTATTTGGCGTTTCTAATCAAACTAGAAATAAAGGAGAGGCCTCAGGTGGTCCCAATTTAGAGATACTACCTCCAATCACCAGCATTATTTGTTGCTCTTGATTTGTCCTAGCTCAGTTCATTCCATGAGCCACAGCATTTTGACTCATGACAGTAATATGCACAAAATGCACACCAACAGAAGAATCTCTCTTCCTTAAAAACTTCCCCTTCAGTCTGCAGCGCCCCTGTGGTCGCCCACTGTAACTAACAATGTGTTGCCACCAAAATGTCTGTGGCCTTCAGTATTCTTTGGTTTTCATATGTAACAATCTTCTGTAAACTGAACTGTTTTTGTAGGAATTGCATCTTTTTGTAATCACTGACTCAACAATACTCCCAGTTTGTGTCCTTAGAATATTGATAAAATGCAAACTGCTTTAGTACCAGTGCATTGAGCGCCAGAAGGTTCAATTATGAAGATGATAAAAACTGGAGTTCTGCTGGGTTGGTTATTAGAAGAACATGATAAAGGACATGTCATTTCAGCTCCTTCATGCTCTCCGCAGCAGCCGAGGAAGTTCTCCACCTGTACTCAAAGCCTCATCCACCATCCAAACATGAACTTAGCAATCATTAGTTTCACGTGTGGGAGGAGGGATTCAGCTTGGACCAAGCAGTCTGACGTTGACCAAAGGCCCTGCAGGGACACCTGAATCTGCTCAAGTCTGATGCGTACATAGAGTTGAAGAGAGCCAACCATGTGTCTGGTGTGTAGGTCTCAGGTCTGAAGACGATAGGCCTTGTGGCTTCATATACAGAAACCTTCCTCTGGGCAGCCAGCTTAGAGTAAGCTGAGAAAATCCCAGATCTGGAAAAGAGGACTTCCAGAATGTTGAAGGAACTCTCAATTTAAAGGCGGGAACTCATGGGATATCATAATGCTTAGTGCGAGCCTTCTCATGGAATACTGTCACCTTTGGTTTTGACATGTTTACCTTCAGTTCATTTTCAACAAGGAGAACAGCTCTGTCATGTTGAAATTGATACCTGACGCCACGTGTTCTAAGGAAATCGTCGACATCGCCCAAATTCCGAAAGCTCGTGGTTTCATGATTCACTCCAATTCCTAATGAGCATTTTAGATCAATCAAAGGTTGATGTAGGCATAAGCTTCAGCATTCCCGCATAAGTGTCCTCAATCATGACAAGGTCGACAGCGATGAAAAAAGGGGAACAGCTCAGTCATGTAGATATTGACACCTCTGACGCCATGTGCCATAAAGAGATCGTCAAAATTGCCCAAATGCCAAAAGCTCGTGGTTTCATGATTTGCTCGAAATTCCCAATGAGCATTAGATCAACCCAAGGTTGAAGAAGCCACAAGCCTCAGCAAACCTCCATAGGAGTCTGTGAGCAGGACAAGGTCGTCAGCATACAACAAGGAGAACCAGTCATGTTGACAATGACACCTCTGACGCCACGTGCGTTAAAGTGTTATGGAAATCGTCAAAATGCTGAAAGCTCGAGGTTTCATGATTTGCTCAAAAATCCCAATGAGCATTAGATCGACCAAAAGGGGATGCAGCCAAAACCCTCTGCATATCCTCATTAGTGTCAGCAAGCAAGACAAGGTCGTCAGCGTAGAACAAGGAGAATAGCTCTGTTGTGCTAATATAAGGGATGCAGCCAAAAAAAATTCAGCATATTTCCATAGAAGTCTGTGAGCAGGACAAGGTCGTCAGCATACAACAAGGAGAACCAGTCACATTGACAATGACACCTCTGACGCCACGTGTGTTAAAGTGTCATGAAGAAATCGTTAAAATTGCTCAAATGGCAAAAGCTCCTGGTTTCATGATTTGCTCAAGATTCCCAATGAGCATTTGATCTTTCAAAGTTGAAGGAGCCAAATCCTTGGCATACTCGCAAGGGAGTCTGCAAGGAAGACAAGGTCATCAGCGTAGAACAAGGTGAACCAATCATATGATATTGACAACTCTGACACCATGTGTCATAAAGAGATCGTCAAATTGCCCAAATTCCAAAAGCGCGTGGTTCCATGATTCGCTCCAATCCCTAATGAGCATTAGATCGACCAAAGGTGGATGCAGCCAAAAGTGTCAGTATACCCGCATAGATATCCGCAAGGAAGACAAGGTCATCAGCATATGCAACAAACTCCCTCCAGGCAGCCAGCTTTGCAATAGTTGAGAAAAGCCCAGATCTGGAAAAGAGTACTCCCAGAATGTTGAAAGAGCTCTCAATCTAAAGGCGGGAACTGCCTCATGGGAAATCATTTTGCTTTGGGCGAGCCTTCTTATGGAATACGATTTATCTGGATTTTGAAATGTTTGCCACCAGTTCATTGTCTTCATTATAGTATTTTAGGGCCTGGAGAAGCCTCAGCATACCCGCATAAGAGGCCGCAAGGAAGACAAGGTCGTCAGCGAAGAACAAGAAGAACCAGTCATGCTGATAATGACACCTCTACCAGCCACGTGTGTTAAAGTGTTGTAGAAACCATGAAGATGCCAAAAGCTCCTGGTTTCGTGATTTGCTCGAAATCACCAATCAGCATTTGATCTGCCAAAGTTGATGCAGCCAAAACACTGGCCCCAATTTCATTGGCAAGGCTACTTTTGCCGCCAACACCCCTATCGGCTTTCCCCAATTAAATGATACGCACGAAAAACACCGTCAGAGTGGAAATCGTTCGAAAGGAAACTCATCCGTGGGTTTTCAGGTTCACCCGACAAATATAACTGCCTTCCATCAGCCTCGAGCTGAAATTACGCGCATAGTTTCGTGCCTTGGGGGACCATAGGAGGAAAATACGGGGGCTGAAGCGCTTTACAACCCCCAACTCCCCGTCAACCTTTCTAAATGCAAATCAGTCCAAACAATGGAACAACTGCGGACCCACATTCTCCCCATTTTCCTTCGAATATAATTAAGTTAATTTCATCAAGAGTGTTCTCGGCCTCAAGCACTCTTCATTTGGTTTTCCTTCGTTGTCGTTGTTGTTGTCGTTATAAAGGTGGCAGTCGAAAATTTAATTTCACCGAGATCGTGCTCTGAACGTCAAAAGGGCAACATCTTCGGGGGTGTTTAGATCTTCGGCCATTTTTATCGTCAATGTCCGCCATCATAAGGAAGATAGTAGCTCACTCAGTTTACTGATAAGCTCCTCAATGATATTAGGGTATTTGATACCCTCGAACAATATAGTTATTTTGATCCCTGAATGTGTTAATCCTTTCAAAGATGTATTTTACACATTTCAGGAATTGAAAAATTTATAAATAAAATAAGTAAATACTTTAAAAATTACCTGAATAATAATTTTCAGGGCATTTATTTATGGTAAAAAATGAGAAAAATTCAGATTCTACCCAAAATTTTTGAACATTTGAACTCTCGATCAGTTTTTTTATTGCGCTCAACCGTTTCAGTGAACACATTAAATTGCGCAACCCCAAAATTATAAAAAGTAAAGGATGATGGTAAACACTAATGTGTGGCACATGAATTTTCATCGTTTTTTAACACTGATTTAAGTGATGCTATCTGTTTCAAGATTCGAACTCAATTTTTGCTGGAATAACGACTAAAATTTGTTTATTTCGAGTGATGAAATTATTTTTTTTAGTGCGTCTGTTTGCGTATGAAATTTCATAGGATTGTAGTACTTTCTATTGTGAACAAAGGGCTTTTTTGATTGTTCAAAGGTCGCTGTAACTTCTGCTCATTTATGCTCACTTTTATCTCTCAGATTAAGATGATTTTTTCAACTTGATCGCTATAAGAGATTTCATTCTTCTATTCATTCATTTTTCAACCAGACCTCAAAAATGCATTCCCGTAAAAATCTAAAAACATGGGCCTAGGTAATATTTATTTTAAAAAAAAATGTAATTATGTATTTTGTTAAATTTGAGTTTAATTAAGAAACGGTGATAGCATCACGTGAATGAATGAATACTGTATTTACCACCCTTACAGTCACTACAGGGGATGCCACCGAGACGGCTTAGTTACATAAATTGATCCAAAATACATTTTATCACAATATATCGTCACCTACTATTACAGTCATTCACCATTATAAATCAACGTAAATTCCAACATGTAATATATAAAGTAATAAAATTGAATAAAATGAAAAATTTTAATTTGAAAAAAAACAAAACAATTGTGGTAGTAGTAAAATGTATGGTATTCAATTGAATTGAGTTGAGCCCTGGACAATCACTGCTTTCTCTATTGCTCTAAGGAATAGTACCCAAACCATTGAAAATACATTTTCAACAAATTTTGGTTGGTATCAAACAATATACCCCTAGATATAGTATCCTCCATTGTATCATAGCTTACACTGAATACAGAATAGAAGCTCCGCCGTACGAGCTATTGTGACGTCTACGCGTTCAGCCATCTCCGCCTCGTGGAGCAACAGCGGGTCGGCGGCTCTCACCTCAGCTCCCCCCCTTCGCCGCTAATTGGTTTATAATCCTCCGAATCGGCGTCGGTGGGGTGAGGTAACAGGAGCCTGCGGTTCCGCCGCACCCTCATCGCCTGATACACTCCGTTCATTTATCTCCGGTAAACTCACCGGTAAACTCCCCCTCCGCCCTGGCACCACCACCGCCGTATTACGTACACGGTGTAGGTACTGACGTCAACTCAATACACGGCTGTACCTTTTGTTGCCAAAGGATAATAACCGACCTATTACGACGGAAATTTCCATTGATCCTTTTGTTTCTGACCGTCGCTCTGACTAAACCGCAATGGACACAACGGCTTTTGATTCGTCCCAAGTATTTTCTGCTAAATTTACTATACCAACCATTCAGCGAGCACTTTACAACGATAAACGGCCATTCTGTGGATAGGCACCTTTGAGTAAATAATTGGAAACAAACACCACCACGTTGAAAAAAAAACAAAAATATTCAGTTCAATCAATTATCAATTAATCTTTATTGACACGGCAATATATTCAATTGCATGTGGCACTACATGACACTTTTAACGTGCTGTATCACCAAATATAATTTAATTGATAAAACGCCCAAATATTCAGAAGAAAATGATACCAAACACGCCTGGTCTGAGGAATAACCAACCCCTGTGGTTTTTGTTGGTTATTCTTTGAATAAACAACCTACTTATGGCATGTAAGAGGTTAACCTCTCCAATTTGGCCCAAAATTTGACAGATTGTGTTTCAAGGTGACTGGAGAGATATTCACAGTCGATCATACTTTTTTTTAGAGGCTTCGTTTCCAAGTTATTCACGATTCAAGATTTTTGTCGTGTTTCCGACATGACGTCACAATAAGGCCATAACTACTTTAATTTACAAGATAACCGCGAATCTGAGAACACCGTTAGAAAGTGCGTCCAATGTCCTTCTGATGGGTCTTGAGGGAGAGATTTTGGGGAAAATTTTATTCCGCGAAAATTGAGTTCGAATCTTGAAACAGATAGCATCACATTAATCAGCGTTAAAAAACAATGAAAATTCATGTGCCACACATCAGAGTTTACCATCATCCCTTATTTTTGATAATTTTGGGGTTGCGCAACCTAATGTTTTTTCTGAAACGGTTGCGCGCAATTAAAAGAATTGTTTGAGAGATCCAATTTTAATTAAATTTAGGGTGGAATCTGAATCTGCTATTGCATCCTTGACCCTTCAACACAAATAAATTCCATAAAATTTTTAATTATGGTTCGAAGTATTTATTAATTTCATTTTCCTCGTTCCAACGTTGGGCGAAATCGAAATCAACCCCACGCAGGGTGGTTTTGGTTGGTTATTTTTTGAATAATTTACAATTTTGGTCAGGGACCCTTTTTCTGCTCTAGTTGGTCCTTAAAACTTTTCAGCCCGATCGGACCCAATTTGGGCGGGGTAGGGGTTCAACTGAGTACTTTGAAGAATGGATTTTCGAGGTTTTTGGCAATCTAGGCGTTTAGGGTATCATTTTCCAGTAAATTTTGGACCCTGAATCAATTGGAATGGGCCCGGGACCGACTGTTTCCCCCATTTTTCCCATGTTGATGAAATGAGTCTATGCTGTTGGTCCGAGGAATAACCAACTCTTGTGTAAGAATTCGCAGCGTTTTTTCCCAGGATTTTAAGCCGTTTCACAGCGGAAATACACTTTACAGCACCGTAATTTCGCTTGTCAAGAACATTTTTAACTTCCAAGTACATTCGTTCCTCCCCTCAAACTACGCCTGACACATGAATTTGCGAACAAACTCTTCATTCATTGAGTTTTCAGCGAATTCCATGGTTCAGGACTGCTTTAGCAGCGTGAATCCGATGTGGTTCCGGACGTCGTACAGCGAATACTTAGCTAAAGATGAATTCAGCTTCTACTCGTCACGTAGGAAGGTAAAACGCACCTACCAACTTTCTTTTTCAAACATCCTTCTTCTGAATTCGTAGCTGGTCCGACGACGAAAGGTGCGAGCGTTCGAGTTGATGGGGGTGAATTTAAGGGGCTTCGTTACTTATGTACTCCACGTTCGTCCATTTCTTCCCTCTTTTTCCTTCGGTAGGGCTCTTCCTAAGTCAGCTCGTCGTTTTAAGATGTGCCAAAGTGAAGGTGATCTCAACCAGTAGGTACTATGTGCTCGGATCGTATAACACTCTCGAAAAACCAGCGTTAGTAATCGGTGTAGAATAGACCGCTTCTGTTTGCCCCAAAATGTGACAGGTTGCGCTTGCGTTTTCAGTTTGTCGGAATCAAAACGCTGCAAATTTTTCCATAATAGTTGATTACTCAATTTCTATCAATAAACGGTGAGTTTGGAGTGGCTCATGCCCATTTCAATGGACACAGCGTTCAAAACTCAGTAGAAAATGATAACCCACACGCTTAGATACCCCGAAATTTCAAATCCCACTTTGGGAACAGGTAGGGAAATTATACTGTAACGATTTATGTTCTTTGTAAATAATTTATTACAATTGTTCATTCAAATACACTGTCCTCATTCACGTTGTCACACTAATTTATAACACTTATATTTGGACTCAGAACTGAACTGAAATCTGCAGCGTTCCTAGGTTCCTTTTTATGCTCGCTCCCTTGGCCCAAAGCCTTCTTGAGTCTTCCCTGGTTCTGCTGTTGTCTCAAGCAAGCAGGAAGGTTCCAGCCAATTTGATAGGATGCATGAATGTTTGAGAGTGACCCTTGGCCCTCCACCTGTCATTGACCTTGTAATGCTGGTTGTCCAGGAGACTGGTGCAAGTATAATCTTGCAACAATACATTTGACCAAACCTACCTTCAGCGGGCACCAATAGGTCTGGGACCCATGTCAATGAATTCAGACTCCAAAAGAAATTTAGAGAAAATGTTACCAACGTGCCTAGTTCTCAAAAAAATTCGAAATCAAGTTCGATAATTCAAAGATCACGCACTCCCTCGACATAGTATAGTTGACAGACAATTTCAAACATTCAGAAATTTCATGTATAAGAATACGAAATTTCAGCATTACTATTGCAAGGAACAGCATACTATTATATATGCAATATGCATATATGCAACAGCATACTATTGTAAGGAAACTTATTCAACAAAATATACAATCAAAATATTTTCAAAATTTTATTTCTTTTATATTAATACAAAATGCAACTTATCGAATCAATCGCTAATTTCACAAGTTTCCAAATCGATATCCTCCATTTTGCTTTTAAACATCTTACTTGCCCAAGACTCTTGATTTAACACAATCATCGCTATTTTTAGCAATCTTTTTCTTTAATCGATGAATTTTCACTCTTTCAGCTACAGTTTTTTCAAGCACTTTTTCTTGAGGTTTCTTTTTGCGAGCACGATAAAATCACCGCTCTGCACTTGCTAAATCCATTTTGTTTTCAATTCAATGTATGAATTCAGAACGACAGCTACAATGACAATGCTATTTTGTTATTGAGAAGTAATATTGCTTTGGCGCATGCGCAGTTTTCGCCGTGACGATTTTTTTGTTACATTTTACTCTTTTTGCCTCGCTTATCGTGGTCTGTCGACTACAAAAATCATTCAAAATTACCTACACTACCCCATGCTGAATGTGGAGCTTTTGCCCTTGTCTGGGTTACTTGCACCAACGATGCCTTCAAAGTGTCTCTAATGTTTGTATAACTGTTTACCAGTTATACCAGACAACAAGATTAAACATTCAATTGTGGCGAACAAGGTTTTAATCATGAACTAGTTGGATGAACAAGGATCATCATGCATAGCAAGCACAACTTTTACACACGCGTCGCGAATACCTAGCCGCCATAGGCAACAACATGGAAGGTTACACAGGTTAGCACCATCAGGTGGCTCACTTATCATTATTTTAAAGCAGATCTAGGTGCTGCTCCTGATTGAACTATATTAATTCATTAAATTTTTAGAACTAATGCACAGGAGCAATATGTATTTGACATCAGAGCTAATGTAGGGGATCTGGTGATCAGACATCAGACAAGGGAGCGCTGTGTCGGCGGCTGTTTGAAGGTTCTGCGGGTAAAGGAGGACAATAACTAAAACTAGAACTAGAACTACAACTACTTTCCGGAAAAGAAAATTCGTGGGTCCTGCAGAGAACAGGGAACAACCCCCATGTGGTGCGTTACAATGGTTAAATATGGGGATTTTGTCTTTGATGGCGTCTTTTTGAACAAAAAATGCCTTGATAGCGTCTCTATTATATGAGTAACTAAATATTTCTAAAAACCTGGGGCCTATTCCTAGAAACTCTTCACTCCTCACTTTGCAACTCATGATTTCATACTCATCACATTGCAAGTTGTGAACTGTACAAGAAGTTCCAGTTTCTTGGAACTATTCACCACAACTCTTTTACTCTCCTCAAAACGCAGAGTGAGTTGAAGAGTAACCTATCTTGTTGTAACCTTCCCTGCACAAATACACTTTTATATCTGAATAAAAGCACATTTACAGCTTGATGAAGATCAACGGGACATTGTCTCTATGAAATATCTCTTTCAGTGTTTTGTTCCTGAATTATTATTATTATTAATAATTCGAGAGGGGGAGGGGAGTCGGGGTCAAAATGTGAATTTCTAAAAATGGATTTTCGGTGATCTAGGCGTGTGGGGTATCATTTTCCACTAACTATTGAACGCTGAATCCAATGAAATGGGTCCCGAAACTATTAGAGCCCTCTGGATAAGGTTTTGAGTCTAATGGGTACCCATTTCGAATGTGTTTTCGAAATTTCTGGTACCTTGGCATGTGGGGCATCATTTTCCACTAAATTTTGGACGCTGAATCCAACGGTCCGGAATTCATTCCTTAGAGTCTCTACTGCCAACCCCTATGAATAAATTTGCGACGTTTTTGTACTTGATACATCGATAGAGTCGTTGTAATCATAGATTTTGGTTATTCAAGGAATAAACAACCAAAAATGAACACCGTTATGCCGGATAGAATTGTGAAATAATAATTGATTTCACCGAAATTTATTGATTTGTTTGATTTAATAAATGATTAGCATTGTTTTTAATGAGCAAAAATCAAATGAAGTGGTTTCTCCGAATTTTCTCCATCCTATTCAAATGTAATTAATTATCCACTCAAAAACATCCCTATTCTCTTAAATTCATTCGCAAGATCAGTAAGGCAGCCCTCAATTTATTCACAAGAAAAGGGGAATCTTCCCCTCATTGACTATCGACGCATTTTAACGAGAAAGAGCGTTAACTCGAGTGTAAATTGTCTAGCGGCCTTCGCCAACAATACGTCACCGAGGGTGGAATTGGGTGCATAGTGTTCTTATCTGAGCGCCGATAACATAATTCTCCGTCGACGGTCGCACTTGTCAATTTAAATTCCTAAATAACCACCCTCGCACAGGCCGAAGCAGTTGAGTGTTCCGAACCGCTTGAAGAGGATTAAAGGATATTTTTCAAAGTTGATTTACACCCTACATCTCGTTAACTAGTGGCAACCTCAATGGGGTGATTTATTCTCTCACTTTGTCAACTCTCCATTCCCCGGGCTAATTGCTACACCCGGGAGACTGACGCCCTCTGTTGCCTTTTTTTGTTAACAGGCGCGCGGAACAGTTGAAAGAATTGATTAGTCTTCACGCTATATTTCTTTCACTTCATTCATCGGACAGAAATAACGCGTGGATTTACATTTCTTTCGTCGTAGTGAAACGCGGGTTAAAAATTATTTGAAAATGACTTGAACCGAAAATAGGACCGCTCCGTTAAAAGTCGTAACTCATGTACAAATTGTCATCGGATGTGATTTGAACGGAGGGTGGAGATTTCTATTATCCACCCCCTTTTGGTTGGTTATTCCTTAAATAATCAACATATGTTTTCATGATAATGGTCAACCTCTCCTATTCGGCTCAAAAATTTTTTCTGGACGTTTCATGATGTCCTGATCAAAAAAGGTCGATGTCCGTCCGCCGTTTTTGGTAGTAGAAAATTTTCTAAAAATCTGAAATTTGGGTCAGGGGTCTGTTCCCGGCCGAGACGGGTCCTCGAAACTTTTCAGCCCGATCGGACCAAATCTGGGGGAGTAGGGGTCAAAATGTGTTTTTTGAAAAATGGATTTTCGAGATTTTGGGCGATCTAGGCGAGTAGGGTGTCATTTTCCACTAAATTTTGGACGCTGAATCCAATTAAATGGATCCCAGAACGATCGGCACCCACTGGAAGAAGTTATGGGTCAAATTGGGTATTTATTATTTACCCATTTTGAATATATGTGTGTTTCGGGATTTCTGCTACCTAGGCGTGTGGGTTATAGTTTTCCACTAAAGTTTGGACGTTGAATCCAATGAAACGGGTCCCAGAACGATTGGCAACCACCGGAAGAAGTTATGGGTCAAAATGGGTATGTATCCACCCATTTTGTATGTGTCAGGATTTCTGGTGCCTAGGCGTGTGGGGTATCATATTCCACTAAATTTTGGACCCTGAATCGATTGGAATGGGTCTGGGACCCGCCACACCCACTGTTTCCCCCATTCGAGGAATAACCAACCCCTGTGAAATAATTTGCTGCATTTTCCTCTGTACTTTCAATTTGTTTGAGCCAGAGAACGTACTATTGGTTTGCTGCAAATCTTCTCGCTCTCGTGCAAACACCAAGAATCGCCCAAAACGGACGACAACGAGAGGAAAAGTTCAACAACAGTTGCGGTTGGCAGGCCTGAACGGGAGCGGGGTGCACCATTTAACTTGATATAAGTATCAATGTGACCCAGGGGCTTCTGTGCCGGGTTTCGCTCTTAATGAACCAACTTCTGGAGTTTCTCTTAATATTATTAGGACCGGAAGGGACGAGCTCCACCAGACGTGACTCGACTCCTATCTCGAGCTTTCAATGGCGGTAGGGGAGATTGAGGCATAAAATATCACGCTCAGCCACACAACCACCCCATCCCCACCACCCTGCAACCCCCTTCCAGCAGCCTTCTCGTCATTGCTCTTAATAAGACAGTTTCGATTAGCCAGTTCCCAACTCGAGCGATTTCATATCGAGTTATGTGACCATTAGGTGGGTACCTAATCCATTTCTACCGTTTGGAGCTGAGCAAACGGTTTCTGGAAGGTTTCATCTCCTCTGAACGCTTTTGGGCAGTTGATTGTGTGGAAACTAAGCATTTTTTTATTGCCTGCAAATCAGAGGTCGTTAATCGATTTAAAAATACTCTGTTAAATACAATCACTCTTGAGAAAGTAATTTATAGTAGAAGTTATCGAATAATGGACGTAATCGATTGCATTTTATAATCGCGCGCGGAAATTTCTCTTCATGGTTCCTTTTTTATCACCAAAAGTGATGGAATACAATTGTAATCGATTACAAGATTTATAGAGTATCGTTATTCAATTACAACTGTAATGGAATGCATTTGGGGATAATGGCTGGTTATTCCTAGGACTGGGAGCATAGAGACTCTTTCAAATGGATTAAGCATCCAAAATTTAGTGGACTATGATACTTCAAAATGCCGTATATGCGGTATTTTTGGTGACCTAGGCGTGTAGGGTATAATTTTCAACTAAATTTGAGATGCTGAATTGATTTATGCGGATTCCCGAACGATTGGCGCCAACATGAAGAGGCCATGAGTCAAAATGGAGTCCTACCTACCCATTTCTAATGTGTTTTTTCGAGATTTCTGGTACCTAAGCGTGTGGGGTATTATTTTCCACTAAATTTAGGACGCAGAATCGATTGGAATGAGCCTCCATGCTCCTGGTCTATGGAATAACCAACCCCTGTGAGAGAATTAGCCGCGTTATTATAAAATATTCTACCACCAAAAACGGTGAGGTCAGCGGACGGACAATTGATTCTTGGTTGATTATTTTTTCATGCCAAAAATCAAGATTCAGCATGTCTAAATTTGGGACCAATTTTCGTTCATTCATTAATTTTTTTTTTATTATTATCATTACTGTCATGGAGAATACAGAAAAGGCAAATTTACGTTTGTAGTCCAAAACTGTGCGATGAATTTCTTTTTCGAGCTATGGAAAGCATTGGGAAGGTTTATTTCCTTCCTCTAAAACGCACACTATCTCTTGTGTTTGAAGAGGAAAAAGGCGGCGAGCTTGAGTTTCCCTGCGGAACATTATGAATGAGGGAAAAGTCTCCGAAGGAGTCGGAGAAAACACGGAAAAGGTGGAGCGAGGGCCGTCCCTCAGGTGATGGAGTGGGGGTAGTATTCAGTGACCCTTGAGACTCCTTTTCTGAAAGGAGCTAATTTTTCGGTTGGAAAGGCCCGGCATAATTCCGCCCATTCCAGGCATAGTACGGCCGAAGTATTGTGACTTCCTTTCCAGACCCCCCCCCCCCCCCCTATAAGAGGCAGGGCCCTTTTACTATCTCCACTTCGTCGAGTTCTCGTCCTAACTCTCAACCTTCCAACCCCTAACATCTCTTTCTCCGAGTTCACGGATAATTAAATCGGTAACCTGTGCGTTGTATGACGCGTAGGGACGACTTCTCTGTGCAAAGAGGCGAAATGCGGTTTTCCTCTACAAAAACTACGGTATTTTCGGAAAATTGCGATATTCATCAACCCACCAACTGCTCACTCTGCAAGACCCTCAATGTTTTCAGCCGCTGATTTCACAAGAACCAACATCCTCATTTTTATGGGGGAATCAATAAGAAAAACGCTTCAGTTCTTTCATAGGGGTTGGTTATTCACGACCAGGCGAATGTAGACTCATTTCAATCGATTCAGCGTCCAAAGTTTAGTGGAAAATGATACCCCACACGCCTAGGTACCAGAATTCTTGAAAACACGCATTCAAAATAGGTGGATAGAGACTTATCTTGTCCCATAACCTCTTCCTGTGGGTGCCAATCGACCCTCTTCAATAGATTCAGCGTCCAAAATTTGGTGGAGAATGATACCCAACACGCCTGGATCGCCAAAAATCTCGAATATCCATTTTTTGAATACTCATTTAGACCCTTATCATCCCCCCCCTTCTCCCCCAAAATTTGGTCCGATCGGGCTGAAATGTTTTGAGTACCAGCTTGACCCAGAAACAGGTCCCTGACCAAAATTTCAGATTCCTAAAAAAATTTCTACTATTAAAATTGGCGAGGACGGCGGACGGACATTTGCATGCAGCATAATGACTCATTTCTTTTACATGGGTAAAATGGGGGAAACAGTAAGTGTGTCGGGTCCGGAGCCATTCCAATCGATTCAGGGTCCAAAATTCAGTGGAAAACGATACCCCACATGCCCAGGTAGATAGGCACCCATTATGACCCATAGCCTCATCCAGAGGGCACCAATCTTTCCGCGACCTGTCTCATTGGATTCAGCGTCCAAAAGTTAGCGGAAAATCATACCCCACACGCCTAGATGTCAAAAAATCTCAAAAGTCCATTTTTCGAACTACAGATTTTGACTCCTACCCTACCAAAATTTGGTCCGATCGGGCTGAAATGTTTTGAGTACCAACTTGACCCAGAAACGGGTCCCTGACCAAAGTTTCAAATTTTTAGAAAATTGTCTACCACCAAAATCGGCGTGGACGGCATTTGCGAATTTTTATCTAAACACCTTTAAACGCCCAGAAAAAATTTGCAGCATTTTTGGTAACAACTGAGGAACTTGATGAAGCATTCAGAAGAGTTCCTACCTCGCTGCTTTTTCTGCCATTTAAACCAATTATCTTCACAGCTGTTAGAAACAATGCGGTAGTTCTCACTTGATGAGTGATCAAAGTTGCCTGATAACAACGGAAATCAATTGGCAAAAGAAAAACATTCCCCGGCGAAGGGTGAAATAATTGAATCCCTGCCAGAAATACCTTGTTCTTCTGACTCGGGCAAAGTTCGGAAAGGGCGAGGGGCATAAAGTATGTTGAGGATGCGTTCCGGAGGATGTTCGAGTATTCTATCCCAGGGCAGCTAATAAATCATATCGACTCTCGTACAGTGTTTTCCCCATATCCACGTGCGCACCACGTGCCGCTAATACCTTCAGTCGGCAGCTTTCGAAAGGTCTCCCCTTGCGTTTCACTTCCATTCGGTGCAGTTTGTTGTGAGAGCTTATGAAGGATGAAGTTGACGGGAAATGGCGGAGTTTTTCGTTTCTGGGAACAATCGACTTCTCGCTACGGAAACACGGTTGTTCGCACATGGTGGATGCTGACCGGAAGAAATGATCGTAAATACGAACGGGTGAGAACCACCTGAAGAAATCATCGATCCTCGGAGAACTCTGGAGCAGCCAATGCCCGATTTCACCTAATACAGGATGCCCAAAGAGTCCCCCTCACCCTTCCCCTAAAATCGTCTAGAAACAATATCTATTTGCAAAGATCTCGAATATCACATTTGCGCACCTCATGCAACTGCTAAAGTGGCATTAACCTTCTGATCTAAAAACGCTGCAAATTATTACACAGGGGTTGGTTATTCTTCGAATCAGGAGCGTGGAGACTCATTCCAATCGATTCAACGTCCAAAAATCAGTGGGAAATGATACCCCACACGCTTAGGTACCAGAAATCACACACATTCAAAATGGAACATTCAAGGAATAACCAACCAAAAGAAAACTTCAATTTTCCATTGCAATTTTGGATGTGTTGTACACTCCATCCTGCTAAATGGAGCAGAGGAATGGGTGGACGCTCTGAATGCCAAATACCACCAAAAACAAGAGGGTCGCCTCGCATTTTGAGTGCCTATAAGACAGTGTCATAGCCAGGCATGCTCCTCCTGGCAGGAATGATAGCAATCCATCTGCTACGGGCGACGGGTAGAAGAGCCCTGGTCTCAAGTAGCCAAACAAGAGCGGGAATATGCACACACTCCTGGCAGGAAACCTGGGAAACAGAAACCAGAGGAAGATGGCCGGCTCGACTGGTGCCCAATATACGTCCTTGGCTGGAGAGAAAACAAGGTGAAGTTAACTATCATACAACAAAGTTCCTCTCGGGCCATGGTCTGTTCAATCAGTACTTCATAGGATGAGTATTGTGGAATCTCCAGGATGCACCAATCCTGGTCCATTGATCCTGAATCCATTGGTCCTGAGGACCTGATCCTGGTCCTCTTCATTGATGCATGTGGAATACCACTGCATCAATGAAGAGGACGCAGCGCTCCACACACATTCTTCGAATGCGAGAGCTGGGAGAGAGTGTCAGCAGGTTGCAAGGGACCTAGAAATGACCTGAGGAGATGATGAACAGGATGCTCGAGAGCGAGTCCAAGTGGACTGCCGTGGTAGGGTACATCCAAAATATCTTGGAACGCAAGCTTGTCCAGGAATGACCCGGCAACGGGAAGTGCAGGAAAACAGGACCAGCTAGCAAGCAGAAATTGGAAGCCAGCCAGAAGTAATGTGCCAAACAATTCTGGTTAAAATCTCCTCATGTCAGAGTCTTTGGTGGCAATTGACAGAAGCTTGATACTACATGAATGACCACCTTGGCCTTGGCCTTATGATAGCCTGCCTAGGAGAACGGGAACCCTGTTGTGTGAGGTTACAGGATGGTTCCCTCTCCTATGCATCCTGTGTCCACCTCCCTTGTAGGTTTCTCTGCCAGCTAGAGGCTTCAGGTTTCTACAGTGTCCCACAATCTTTGCACACCGCTAGCACAAGAGGCTGTGAACTTCCGCACACCACATAGGTAGAGGATAGCATACATGGAGTGTCCATACTCTTAGTCTGCAATGTCTACTATGTGAGGCTGGGCATTCAGGCACACCCTCGTACAAGAAGGCAGAAAATGACGATGTTACTCCTAGGTCTTTCTTCACCGAGTAGAATAAAAATTGAGATTGCTTATAAGGTGGTATGATAGGTGGACAAGGAAACAACCAGAGCTAATTCGTGACAGGATAAGCTATGGACAGAAGCCTGACAGTACACGAATGACCACCTTTCTCCTTGGCCCTGGCCTTTCATAGCCTGGTTAGGAGAGGGGGAGCCCCGTTTTGTGAAGCAGAGGGGGTCAACAGTCGGTTCAGTTTGTAAAAAATGTTTTAATAGGTATTTAAAGTCCCTTTCTGGGGGAACTTTACATGGATCATAGGCGTAAGACTGCAGAGGTGCTAAATTGATCAAACAAGAAACATTCAAACAAAGAACTATAGGTGAACTTGTCTTCAAATAGGAGCTCAAGGCTGTTGTGAATATTGAAAATAATTGTTTATCTTATTGATGAAGCAAGAATTATTGTCCTTCGAAATACGAATACGAAAATGAACAAAAACGAAACGAAATGATTTGATTTCAACGTTTGAAATATATGCGAGGGTCAATTGAAAATTCGCTCCTCTGGCTAATGCACTTATAAATGAATGGGTTGTCCAATAAATTTCCATGCTTGGAAAAAAAGGAACGAAAAGGCGTTAAGGGGTCGAAGGGGGAGATTAAAGCGACAGGTTGCAAATTATTTTCCTACCGAAAAACTGCCAGAAGTGGCAGCGGCCCTGAATAACTACACTTCGTTAAGTTTAACCAGTAACCTCCACTTTTTTTTCACCCCTCTTTTGTATAGAACGGGGGAGTTGAAAAACGGGGAAACGGTTCGGTAGTGGAGTATGAAAATGGGTGGTTGAAATGGGAGGGGGGGGGGGGGTACAGTCAAGGGCGGGTTCGCGTTGAAACGGGTCTGGAAAGTGTTCGTACGCGCTGAAGGGTTAAAAGTCCGTTTTCTCGTGTATACTGCTAGTAAAAGCGGATCGAGGCTGGTAGGGTAAGAAACACCCGGAAGAATGCCCATGATAATAACAATAATTGTTATTATTTTCGAGGGGTGAGGGAGAGTTTCACCTTCTGCTTCCCAACTTCCAACACTTAACTGCTACCTTCTCCGTTAATGGCCACCACTTCTCCATCTTCGCCGGGCTTTTAATGAATTGTATTGGTTTTTTTTTCCACTTTGACATTTCGTTTCGTTTTATTTTCCTTGGTACATTCACTTCCAGGCGTTCATTTTCGCAATCAAATTGAGGGGGAGCGCAGTTGATTACCTCAACTTTCCGACTTCAGCCCCACTGGCACTTAAGCTCCCTTTTGATTCAAGTGTTTAGGGATGAGTACTTTTTCGGCGAAACTTCCTCTGTACAGAATTTCATTCTCATCAACAGAAATGAGATCACTAAATATTGGCGAGAATTAATAATTCTTTGTGTTGATAATGACGAGGGGCGTAGATTAAGCCGCTACCTGCGGTACCCCTGACAAAAACGCTGCAAATTCTTATACAGGGGTTAGTTATTCATCGGATCATGAGCATGGAGACTCATTCCAATCGATTCAGCTTCCAAAAATTAGTCAAAGATGATACCCCACACGCCTAGATCGCCAAAAAACTCGAAAATCCATTTTTCGGAATGCACATTTTAACCCCTACCCACCCCAAATAATAATTGAGCCAGTCTGTACAAATCGATTCAGTGTCCAAAATTTAGTAAAAAATTGTACCCACCCCACATGCCTAGCTCGCAGAAAATCGATCTTCGAAATTTTTCAGCTTGATTGTGTAAGCCCCCAGGCTTACTGCCTCCAGAAAACCAGAGGGGAGGGAGCATGCACCAGGATGCGCGTGCAGCTCCTGCCTGGACATCACATTTGGAGAGAGCTCCAGCGCGCACTCCTTGCCGAGGCGCCCAACCGGGCAGTCGTTGTTGAGGCGCCACTCGTTGCCGAGGCGCCCGACCTGTTGGAGTCATATATATTTTTGTAACCCTGTTGTGCATCTCACTCAGTCCATCCTGGCTTTGTCCTGTGCTCGCTCTGAAGTGAACTCTGCTACCATGCTGAAGTCGACCGAAGCTGTAATATTGTGTTCCCCATGAGATAAAGGACTCAAGTTAATTAAGCCTCGCTGTGTACCTTTGGGACAGCCTGCCCCCTCCAGTTTTCCCTTCGACGTCGACACCGTTTTCGTCAGCCGGTATCGTTGCGCTTGCTCATTAAATTGTATTTCATGTATATCATAATTTCATGTATCATGTATTAATATTGTATTTTATGCTCCACATGTTGTCTAATTTACTTTGTCAAATTACTTTGTCTTGTATCAATTCTAGCCTAGGTTGAGGCATATTCTCCTTTGCAACGTGTCCTTGTTTTCAATTATAATTCATTTTGTATCAATGTATTTTATGCTCATCCTTGGTATCCCTAATTAACGCTCAGTCGTAAGTCTTGGACTTACATTGTGTAACCTCTCGCTAGGTCCATTCAAAACCTCCGAAGAAACGCGAATTAAATTATAACAGATTTTAATTCGAGAGAGGCTTACAATTGGACCAAATTTGGGGTGGGTATGGGTTAAAATGTATACTTCGGAAAATGGATTTTCGAGATTTTTGGCAATCCAGGCGCGTGAGGTGCCATTTTTGACTAAATTTTGGACGCTGAATCGATTGGAATGAGTCTCCATGCTCCTGGTCCGACGAATAACCAACCCCTGTGAGAGAATTTGAAGCGTTTTTAGGTTTAGAATCCGCGTGAACATAGTACATGTATCAGGAAATCGCCCAAAATGTATAAATATTAATAAATACGCCGGAGAATCAGAACCACAGTTCAGCTATATCGACTATCAGCAGCTTTTGTTGAAATATTTTTGTTTCAACTTGTGATTTTACTTTTAGACAAAATTTATCTTCCTGGCGAACTGAACTATACAAGGCAACTTGAGAATTCAAAGGAAGCACCTGAATTATGAACATCTCCGTTGGAACGTGGGCATCTAGTAAAATCAAAGTGGCCTTTCCACCTTCAAAGAATATTTTCGAGGCGGAGTTATTATTCTAGGGAGCCTTTGGCGAAGCCGAAGTTTTTAATTAAGTAGTCGAGGGAGGGCAAAATCGCCTCGAATACTTGGAATCTCCTTGAAAAAGTTTTCTTTTCTCTCAGTGTTTTGAATTTTTCATTCAAGAGGGTGCCGGTGGAGGATTGAACAGTGAATGAGACGGATCAACTTAAAATGTGAGCTTTTTTTGTAAAGTGGCGCTCACTTAGGAGGTGGAAAGGCACCCAAAAAGCGGGTGGAAGGGAACGAATAAATTTGAGAATTACCATTTGAATGGTAGTGGCGGGGGAGGGGGCGTTCGCAGGGGAAGGGGAGGATTAAGATGGAGAGCTGAGATATAGGCTGTACAATCTCAATGTAAATCAAACTGTCTTCCCCACCACGCGACTTACCACTTCCGCACTCTGGTCCTCTTTTCTTTTTGTTATTTTTCACACGTGGGGGTTCGTAAACAAAACCTTCCCGTTCTAATCCCCCACCATCCACCCCACAGGCATTTTCTCCCCGATTCTCTTCTTTTTTCACGATCTCTCTCCCTCTGAAGGATCAAATATCTCGGTTGTGTTGGCAATGAATCGGCATCGAAGCAATGTGGCGAACAACTTCATCCCGCATACCTCTTAAAATAGAACAAGACAAAGATTCTTCTCTTAGAGCAAATTCAATCATAATGGTTAATTATTCATCGGACCAGGAGCATTGGGACTCACTCCAATCGATTCAGCGTTCAAAATTTAGCGAAAAATGATACCCCACACTCCTAGGTACTAAAAATCTCAAAAACCCACAATCGAAATGGGTAGATAAGCACCCATTTTGACCCATGACCTCTTCCAGTGGGCCCCAATCGTTCTGGGACCCGTTTCATTGGATTCAGTGACCAAAAGTTAGTCGAAAATGATACCCATCACGCCTAGGTGTCAAAAATCTTGAAAACCCACTTTCGAAATAAGTAGATAGGCACCCATTTTGACCCATGACCTCTTCCAGTGGACGCCAATCGTTCTAGGACCCGTTTCATTGGATTCAGTGCCCAAAATTTAGTCGAAAATGATACCCAACACGTCTAGGTGCCAAAAATCTTGAAAACCCACTTTCGAAATAAGTAGATAGGCACCCATTTTGGCCCATGACCTCTTCCAGTGGGCGTCAATCGTTCTGGGATCCGTTTCATTGGATTCAGCGTCCTAAATTTAGTCGAATATGACACCCCACACGCCTAAATCGCCGATAATACACTTATATTATTCCTCAATTGACCGCTATACGCGCAGAATGTTATTATTAGTTATATAAATCGACAACCTTTTTCGTGAATATCACCCATTTTCTCGCCTAAATACATCTTTCCTGCCCGCAGAAATCACTTTAGGACCCAGCAGGATTGAATCAGCGTTGATGAAAACACTGGAAAATGGCACCCCACGTGCATGTGTCCACAAAAAGATCGAAAACCATTTTCAAAGTTCTTATTTCCCCCACCCTCTGCCCCCGAATTGGGCTGCAAATGGGCTTGGCACAACTCAGAATCGAAAGGAAGATGGAGGGACATTTTGGATTTGGAACCTGCACCATTTGAAGCGTGTAGGGTGAATATTTTTGACATCTTAGACGAGCTAGAATAGCGAATGACAATGTGATGATAGTTCTTAACTGGTATATCAACCTATCTTCTTCCTGAAGGTAACTAACTTCCTTGGAGGAACGAAATTCCTCGGTGATGTTGGCAATTGATTAGTTTCCGAAGAATGTGACGAACAACTTTTTCTTCCGAGTCTCCCCACAGAAAGGGACTCCCTCAATAAAAAAAATTTTAGTATTCATCGCAGTCGAAGACGAATGACGAAGAGCACCGGGTGGAAGGTAATTCCACCGATAAAGTTCGATGAGAATAGGATTGGGGCTCAGTAATGTACAACGGCATCTAATTAAGTTCAGCCTCCTCCGAACTGAAGGAAGAAAAGGAGCGTTTAACTGGTGACGATGGAGGGGGGGTTGGTTCGGCCATGAAGATTTTACGGTAAGTAACGCAGCAGACTGAAGAGGGGTTGGAAACGGATTTGAAAGTAAATTGCTATTTAACCGTGAAACCGGAAACGCATGAAGACCGCATTAACGTTTCTTATGGGCGATTTTAGTTTTTTTTTATTAGCCATCTTCTTGGCGCCTATTTCTGTCCCCACGCTCGTAGCTGAGCTTGAAGATTTCTCATAATGGATGACAACGGCCATTTATCACCATAGGTGTCTTCTGATTTCAATTGGATAGCCACAGACGTTTCAGTCAATGCTGGAAGCGAGCAAGATTGGTTCTCCTGGACGAAGGTAGTGGTGACCCTATGCCCCATCGTTGAGGCCATTGTGCATGCTTGATACAGCAGGGGAGTTGTTCTACTGCCAAAAATTGTACTACTCGCGACAGCAGACTTTAAAATGCCTCCAACTTGACAAGATGGGAAAATATGCTGTAGAACTGCAGCCTGGGGATTACTTTCCAAATTCCCAGGTCCCCCAGATCATCTCCTGAGGGTGTTAGATACCTACCTGAGACAGAACGTGACACAAAACACAAAAGGTGGTCCTGCGGAGGCAAAAAGTAACAGCAGGAGCAGACCAGGGGTTAATACTTGGCCCAATCTTCTGGAATGTATCTTACAATCGTATATTCCGCCTGCATCCTGGCAATCGTGATCCCATGCCCCATCATCATGGAGGCCATTGTGCATGCTTGATACAGCAGGGAAGGTGTTCTACTACTACAACAGCGCCTGCAGCCTTCTGTTGAGGAAGCAAAGGATGTTTTTCCCAGGCAACATGAAAAAGGACAGGAATAGAAAATTAACCATTGGGGCAGTTTCAGAGGTGCTCACTGTGCTGAAAATAACGCAGGAGGGTGCCCAAGACTAGAAATTGGAGACCTTTTGACTTGAAAAACGCTTTCAAATCAGCACGATGGGAAAGCATGTTGCAGCACTGCTGGGTGATTGAGAAATATATTTTCTTTCCTCCTTTATTCATCTTTGGTGTCTTCTGACTTCAATTGGATAGCCACAGATGTTTCAGCCAATGCTGGAAGCGATCAAGACTGGTTCTCCTAGACGAAGTCAGTGGTGACCCTATGTCCCATTATGGAGGCCATTGTGTATGCTTGATACAGCAGAAAAGGTTATCTACTTGTACTACAGCGCCTGTAGCCTTCAGTTGAGGAAGCAAGGGATATTTTTCCCTGGCAACATTATTAAGGAAAGGAACGGAAAGGAAAGGACAATATTAACCATCGGGGCAGTTTCAGAGGTGCTCACTGCGCTGAAAATAACGCAGGGGGGTGCCTAAGACGAAAAATTTGACTACTCGTGACAGTTGACTTCAAAAATGCTTTCAAATCAGCAAGATGAGAAGATGTTGCAGCCCTGCAGCCTGGGAACTACATTCCTAATTCTCAGGTCCCCCTGGGACCAACAGGAAGGTCCAATCATGAGGGTGTTAGACTATACTCAGGTAGAGTGAAGGGCACCTCTCCCAAAGGTTCATCGGGTACCTATTTCAAGGCATTGCTGGACGTAGATTCCAACTGAATCAACCATTGTGAAGACATACAGAAACTGGGGCTGGCGACAGCGTGAAATTTGCATGTGGCTCCAATCAACATTTGCTCTGACATTTCTGCATCCAAGTAGGATTGTTGACGCTTACTTGCGACTACCTAGTCGACAATTATTTAGGCAAAAATGCTAGATTCCCTCCACAATTTTGGTCTGCAGCTGACATTTCGTCAGAGAGAACAACAAATAGCTGTGAATATTTCTATGCAAAGTTCAACAAACATTGTTTGACAGGTCACCCAAACATTATGTTTTTCTCAAAGGCAAATTTTATGACTTCGGAAGGACAACTGTCTGCGACAGAACTTGACACAAACCACAAAAGATGGTAAAAATAGCAGGAGCAGCACAGGAGTCAATACTGGGCCCAATCTTCTGGAATGCATCTTATGATGGTATATTCTGGGCGGCCCTCCCTGAAAGGAAATTTCTGGTCAGATACACCATGATACTACTGATAACAGCAGTGATACTGTCACCCAACATAGAGACGGGTCTTGGACCAGTCCACTGACACATCCACGCCATCTTGGTAGTCGAAAATTATCTAAAAATCTGACATTTATCTAGTTGGTCCTCAAAACATTTAGCCCGATCGGACCATTTTGGAATGAATGGGGAAGGCGGGTTAAGGTGTTGTTTTGTCAATTTAAGCGTGTGGGGTATCATTTTCGGCTAAATTTTGGACGCTGAATTCAATAAAATAGGTCCTAGAGCGATTAGCGCCCACCGGAAGAGGTTATGGGTCAAAATGGGTATTTTATTTCAACTTTAGAAACAACACTGGTTGAGTAGTGAGACCAAACAATGTAGGGTGGAGTCTAATATGGACTTACGATTGGCGGCTTATTCATCTCAACTAAGAGATGAAGAGAAGGATTTTGCCTTTTTATCAATTCAAAAGTCCTTAGCCCACAGGCGTTTCTTGGATCAATAGCTCAGAAACTTAGTTTGAAATCATTATTATTATTGTTATCGACTCACCCTTGGTAGAAGATGAAGAAAACACTTCAGAGTTCTTATTAAACGTTTTAATGTTCACAAAGTAGGCACTTGCTCAGAGGAAGCGACAGAGGCGATACGTCAGATGCATAACAGCAAGGCGACGGAATACAACTGCGAGAAAAGTAGGACAAAACGGCTGTGCGGATCTTATCCACAGCCTTCTAAATGAAGCTATAGTACCATGATATTTTACTCTATTTTTGACATCCTGATGCATATTATCAATTTAGACAATGGATACAAAAAGAGACATTCAAGTAAAATATCATTCAATACACTTTTGGAAGGAAATGAATGCAGAATGAAGAGAGTGATCTGAGCCTCTTTGAGGAAATCCATCGAGTCCTAACAATCGATATCATTCAAATATCGATTCTTGTATTCAGTATTTTCACACTTCTAAACAAGTTTGAGTCAAAACTAAGAGAGTTTTTAAACAGCTAAGCTCGCATAATTGACCAACTTCAACTTCTGGCAAGAATCCAACTACAACCATAAAATCGTGAAATAACGATAATTATAATAAAACTAAAGAATTTAAAATCTTTAATGAATAGTGTACGAATCTAATGTGACTGAGAAAAGGATTCTCCTTCCTTCATAATACGTGATATCAAGTCAATTCAGTCAGAAAATATACTAAATGAGAGTTGAAGATGACGTGGAGGTGTCCATTAGGATTATTCAATCCAAACAATTTCGTTGAAGAGTACTCACTAGGTACCTACTCAGCCGTAATTTGTGACCGAGGTGAGTGTTTCCAGAAATAGAAAGCAAAAAGAAACAGAAAACACAGACGCCGCAAGTTTAAATCTCCATCGCTAATTATTATGCCATTATACAGCCCCCGAATAAACATTACTACTCGAGCCAAGGGTAATTCAATTCCCATTCAACGGGGTGAGATTGAATTACCCTTTTGGCCTCGACTCTTTTGTTGGCTTCCCGCGTCGGAAAATGTGTTTTAGCGCCCTTCCCACTTTCGTATGCTGCGTTGGTCGGTGGAAAAATGACGCGAGAAAGTTACTGAAATTCAACTGAAACTGAGGATATTACACTTGAAGAAAGTTTCTCAAGGAAACTGTGCCCGGTTTTAAGGCGAATGAAATGGACCGAGGTTGTAGCTGCTTTTTACAGTTATTTTTAGGACTGCATCAAGTGTGTTCCATTACTTGGCTCAACCTGTTGATTAAGAGCCATTTACGTATTTGCGGTGCACAAAGTTTCTGAACTCACTTGTTCTGGGATGCAACGTTGGAGATGCCACCGGGAGGACAAAGTTATTCGGAATTTACAACATTCGCACAAGGATGAATGGAACAATTTGATTGATTGTCCTGGGATGCAACGTAAATGCAACCAAAAACGATCATACACCAGGAGGCAGTGATTCCTTGGGTGTGTTTGGCTCCAGCTAGATCCTCCATTGGGTGACAAGCCCCAGGTGGACATTTGACTCCTTTCCAGGATCGGACTGAGGCCTGAAGCACAATACCATCCAATTTTCGCAGACAAAATTGTGTAAGATGCACACAATATTTAACATTACGTTTCCACCAGTGGCACATTGAGACTTGCCTGCCTAAGCATCACAGGAGCCATGCCTGGTACTCCTGCAGCCACCATGGAGGTATTGCTGGGCTTGCCTCCTCTAGATATCTTCATCAAAGGAGAGGCTGCAATGGCCTTCCCTGAATGGAATGGAACCTGGCGGGAGTGAACCCATTCGGGGCCATACTACAACTTGAGAGAAATAAACACACCACTACAAGATATGGTGGCAGATGTCATGCCCAGAACTTCCTCCAAACCCCACCGATATAAGTCGTCAATGACCTCAGCGGGGCGAAGGGTCATACAGTGCTGTCCCAGCGACTTGTTCTGGCACACTGATGGGTCCAGAATGGATACAGGGACAGGTGCTAGGGGTGTATTGGATCAAACCTAGGTGGCAATACTCTACACCACTAGGAAAAATACACAACTGTATTTCATGCCGAAATTGTGGCAATCAACGCATGTGTCCTAGAGAGTCTCAGGAGAGGACATAATATAAATGCCCACCTTCGCATTCTCTCTGACAGCCAGGCGTCGATAAACGCCCTCACAGTACCCAACATCTCATGTAAGGTGGTGAAGGACTGTGAACAGACTCTCTGTGCACCAGCACCCCGCTATACAGTGTCCCTTGATCCGATGAGCTTGCCAGGAGGGGCTCCAGAGCAACCTTCGTGGGCCCATAGCCGGATGTAGGTTTGCCCAAAAGCTCCTTCAGAGCTGCCATCAAGGAGTGCCCAGTACTCACATTCTGCAGATACACCCTCTTTGGGACCAATGAGAACCATAGCCTGCAAGAAGGTAGTCCACAACCTAACAACCCTCATGAAGGGACTAGGGCTGTTAATGGACTGAAAGAATGGGACACATAAGAGAAGCGCAACATGCTACCAGGCTTCCGCGCTTGGGGCCCTCTATAACCCCTCCTCTAGGTGTCTGTTACCATCTACCACCCGTGGCACCAATTTTCGTTTTCACCTATAAACGGCAGAAAACTAGCAGAGAAACAGCCGTTGAAACGTGCAAACGATAATGTTATGTAAAGTGTGTTTGTGTGTTCAGTATTTAAAAGGTAATGGTGCTTGGAGGATCGTTTCAGACACATAACACTTTCAGCCTTCGCATTATTTTCCAATCAGCTCGAACACAATCAATTTCCCCGACCGTATTTCGCATTCTGTTTCATCCACCCTCTACGTCCGAATTTCAGTTGCCAAAACCCCTCCCTCTCCGCTGAAGTCCGTACTTACTATTCCATTTCCCCCCTTTTCCGTTTCCAAAAGCTTCGGGGCTCCAATACTTTAATCCTTCTCGGCATTCAATTACTTTCCCTCTCGAAACCCCTTTCTCACCCTCCATTCGTCAGCCTATGAATATTCCTGCAGCTCACGACCGTGCATTGCGTCGTGTCTAAATAGCGATACACCGCGGGCAGCTCAAATGCGGTATATTATTTGGAGTAAGCGGAAACTCGTGTTTGACTTGTCGACAGTTGCTTCATGTAAACCACAAGCCATTCTTCATTTAAGTGGTAGTTGAGTATATCATTGATGATTTTCCAGGCCAGAATGTGTCCACTAATGTTGATAATTTGGCGCCTGAGTGTGTTATCCATGGATCTTTTATGTTTGTGGGCTGGTCTCATACTGAAGCTGACAACTCGTCAAACAACGAGAAGTTGTGGGGTACTATATCCCCACTTTCAGGGAGACAAAATGACATGCAGGGCGTCCCCAGACGCCTCTCGCGTGGTGCAAAGGACAGGTAGGGTGTCACTGGATGCCCTCTACTTGCCTTATACTATAACCAGCTATATCATAATATGAATATCATTTTTGATCAGCAGTCAGCTTACCTTGCCAAGGCCTGAGATTTCCTTGGAGCCGATTCGTCGCAGCAGTGGTGGTGGCACTGGAGGGGGGTGTCGAGCAATGGCGGCACTCATGGCGTCCCCTTCGCTGGTTGGCCTCCTTTTCCTATGCGGCGAACTCCCGAAGCTCATTTTCTGAGCGGCCCTGACCACAAAAAACGATGACAATGAAGCTTGTATATCATAGGAGGATTGAGAAAAGATTATGAATGTTGCATATTAATGAAACGGTTGTTAAAATAAAGGTTTCTGGGAATGCGAGGTCGCCAGAGTAGTTCCAAATTCAGCATTTTGTGCGAACAATGAAACCGAAATTCATCTCACCCAAGTTTAATCTCAAAATGTTTGTCATCAAATTACGTAGACCATTCAGAAAGGGTGCATAGGCTAAATCGTCACTGCGTAAGCCTGTACGTGGAATTTAAACCTAAATCAAAAAACTATCCAGTGGCCATCACGAGATAAATTTTTCAATTTTAGTACAATTTATGGAGGCATCAAAAACCCGTAGCGTAATTCAATTAATTTTTTCCAAGGAAGAAGAAGGTAACCAACTCAAAATTTACTATTTATTTGTACATGAAAGAAGAGAGATAAAATAAGCACCAAAACCTATGTAGCATCGCGATGATGCTAATCTATGAATATAATGATCGGATTATTTGATCGTCGAAACAAAAATATTGTGCTAATCAGTATGGTTAGCAGCCTTCAAGGGGTCAATCTATGACACATTGCAGGATTTTTCGACCTGACGTCACAAAAACAGCCAACACTACCTTAATTTTCAAGATTATCCCAAATTTGAGTATTCCGTTGGAAAGAGCATACAATTTCCCTTGTGATAAACTCATCAAAGTCTCCAATAATTGAATTAGGTGTTCACTAATTAATCCTGAATTTTGATAAATAATGAAAACTAAAAATAATTGATAATTGAAAAAATAATTGGATGAGGTGTTCACTAATTAATCCTTAATTTTGATAAATAATGAAAACTTGAATTTTTCATTGGTGGAAAAACATCCCCAGAATATCAGCATTCCAATAGTATCTTAAAATTTATTTTTGTGGCATCATTTTGGATGTGAAAATGACGTTTAAAGTGGAAAAAATGAGACATTTTCACCAAAATCGTAGTTTTTCATTAATGTAACAAATTCAAGGAACGCAAAGGTATGTGCCAACTGATCTATTTTTCTAACTGAATTGAATTGTGACACTCACAATCCCTTGAAAATGATTAAGTGCAGGACCGGTAAAACCGATTCATATTGCTTGCTCCACCCTGTACTTCTTTAGGAACTAGTTTCGTTATCAGGAGCAGATAACAGAGTATTTTCATTTCGAATAAGTTATAATATGAACCAGAACACAGGGTTGATACGACAAACCAACGGCTGCAGGCGTCAGATTCGGTTGCTTCGCAAATATTTGATTTCGTTCGTTAGAGGTGTTGAGCAAATCGAGATAAATGGTTTTCGCAGCCAGATTCCCTTATTCCAGTCGGGTGAGCGTCGGGGGTCGTTGATGAGGGTGGATTCGTCTTCCCAGATGAGAAAACGCGTCGCCCGAATGAAGACATTATCGCCCGCGTTGACTTTCTAAAACATTAGCTTCCCTGGTGAAATGCCGAGATCGAAGTGGGAGAGGGGAGGGGGATGGAAAAAAGGACGGTGACTTCCGATTCACCCCGCAAGGAGAAGTTCAGTTTCATTTATTGCGGCAGTCAGGGAGGTGTGAAATTGGAAAATCTCGATCTCTCAAGAGTTTTTCGCTCCTTCCCATCAACATACCACCTCGTCTCCTATTTCTCTTTCCTGGGGAACCCTCTCGAGAGTCTCTTTCCAACGTTTCCTCCCCAGAGTTTCGTCCTTGAAGGGTGCCTTCGACGAGAGGTTCGCTCAAGCCAACGGGGAAACCTGTTCACACAAAAACCGTACCTCTGAATTCCATGAGACTTGTGGCTGTTATGTTGGCACCACTCACTCAGTTTCCACATGTTTCCATATGGTTTGAATGAATTTTTGACTGTATGGTGTTCTTCTTTTCTCCACAAATTGGTGCACTCACCCTTAAAAACCTCCTGCAGCAACCCCGGTGGTTGTCCACTGCTAACTGCTGCCAAAATATCTGTGACCTACAGTATTCATTAGTTGTCTTATTTACGGATATTCTGTAGACTGATATATTTTGGTAGGCATTGCATCATTTTGTACTCACTGACTTGCTCCCAATATGGATACTTGAGCCTCATTTACATGGGCATCATCATATGGGTAGTGGGGGTCCACTTTTATCTAGAAACATGTATTTGTAACAGGGACCCCAAAGTCAGTGCAAACATGAACTACTTATAAAGTGAAAAAATTATGTAATAGTATGCAGCGTATTGGTTATTTCTTGAATAATTAACCTGTTTGCATAACCAAAGTCAAGGGGGCTCAACCATCTCATATTATCCTTTTTATCCTATTATTAATGGATTTTTGAGATTTATGGCATGTGGGGTGTCATTTTCTACTGAATGATGGACGCCAAATCAGTTGGAATGAGTCCGGGACAGTCCACACTGCATGTTTTTCCGCCATTTTCCCCATTCTGCTGGTCCAAGGAATAACCATTCCTTGTGAAAGAACTTTTTTCTCCATAATCAGGACACAACTTCCCCTTGTATAGCTTGTTGGTAATGAAAATACGCAGGAGTCGCTGCCTGGCGGAGAAGAGACAAAGTAAAGCCAAGCGCTAGGGAAAAAAGAGGAAATTGTTATTGCTGTGTTGGCAATACTGGTTCGCAGTTTGTTGCTTGTGTGCGCCGAGCGGTGCTTATCAATTTTTGGAGTCGATTCAGTGCTGACGTTTGTAGGGGAGAAAAATCGTACAAACGGGAAACTTTCTCCGCTTTTTGTTTCGCTTCTTCTCCACCAGGCAGCGACTCCTACGTATTCTTTTCATTATGAATGACTGTACTTGGGAGAAAGACAGTGAGGTGACTGTCACCACCGTTTTGACTCTTACAAAAGCTGAACAAATATAGAATTTCCGCCTTTAGCCAGGGAGAAAGTCTATTAAACAGAAAACGTAAAGTAAACATTTGAAAACGACGCTGTGTTTATTCTCAGGACCTGGGGATTACGGAGAAAAATTAATTATACCCACTGAAGTGTCTTATCCTCGTTGTAAAGGCTTCTCGAATGAGTTGGTAGAAGGGTTGGGAAAGTGGAGCTAAACAAACACGACAAACAGCGAACGGAGAAAGTGTTTTTCCTCGAGGAGTTTCCCCGTCTCGCCATAATAACGGGCAAATAGGAATATTTCAGAGGATTATGTTAATAATCTCCTTTCGCATTGACTGCCACGGTAAGTATGGATTCTACGGGAGGATTAGGAGTAAATACATGGTGAATACACAGTTTAAACGCGAGTAGAATGTTAGGAGATTAATAGGACGTCGTTCATGACGTATTAGCCAGAAAACCGGTCGTACACCCTTGCTATAGTGCTACGATACAAAATCGCAACTGTGGATTAACGTTCAGTGCTAGGCTGAGACCCCATCCGAAGCCCACCAATTGTTTTATGTCAATTATTCTGGCCGGAATAATGTATTTTGTGACTCAAGAGATGTTCTCAAAATAAGTGCATACTTGTTTAGAACAATTTAGTTCTTGTAGGTCTCATTAACATTGAATGAACCCAAGATTTAGAGAAAAACGCAGCGGAAATGGTTGGTTATGGGAGAAATGGGGGAAAAAGTGGAATGTCCTGGACTCATTCTAATCGATTCATCGCCCAAAACATGGTGGAAAATGATTTTTCACACACTCAAGTACCA
Organism: Cyrtorhinus lividipennis; assembly: GCA_019603395.1. NCBI lineage: Eukaryota > Metazoa > Arthropoda > Insecta > Hemiptera > Miridae > Cyrtorhinus > Cyrtorhinus lividipennis. The sequence continues at coordinate 24,434,667 of CM034004.1, forward strand.
ATGAATCTCGAATACCCACGTTTGGTACCCACGTCTGGCACCCATTTAGACCCATTTTTTACAATTTTAATAATTTTGTACGAAGAAATTTTGTAATTGCTTCATTTTCTTATGCAAAATATTATGTTAAAACAGATAGCCTTTTTCCATGGCAAACACCCAATTACAACAGTGTTGTTGCTGTTGTTATATTGATTGCATCAGTGAGTGGTGTTGCTGTTGTTGTGCTCTGAGGACTGGTGAATGGAAATCTGTTGCTTCTTATGAACCGTGTTGTTTTCCACGATATCAAGTTATTTGTAGTTATTAAATTATTATGTCCCCTAATTTTTTCATTGGAAGTATTTTGAGAAAGATGGGGAAAAGAAGGTTGTGAGCAAGCTATATATGAAAAACTGCTGAGTAATTTATTCCCTTGTTGCTTCTATAGTTATTTTGTAGCAATTTCATCATAAAAATAAAGCAATTGTATAGATTTTTGGAGTTTTTTTTCCCTCTATCTATTTATATCTCTACGCCATTTTGAACAGTTATTAATGAAAAATCAAACATCGATATCACGTCGATGTTTTACAATCGATCTATTGCCAACGTTGATGGTTGAGAGTCAATGGTAACTTCAATGTCAAAATCGATGTTTTTATTCGATATTCTGTCTCTACTCCGCACGCCCATTTTCCCAATAAATCCCAAAAAATACTGTATTTCAAATGTGTATTTTGAAAACTGGATTTTCGAGACTTTTTGACGATCTAAGCGTCTGGGGTATCATTCACCACTATATTTTGTCGCTGAATCCGATGAAATGGGTCCCTGGAACGATTGGAGCAAACCACCCAGAGAAGTTTTGAGTCAAAATGGGTACATATATCAACCTACTTTTGTAACGGGGCGGCAGAGTCTAAGCGCCCCGTCAAGAAACTTCGGCGGTGGGGTACGGATCGAGCCCTCTCCCCTCCAAGCGCCTGACCCAGCTGGGCGAAAGGCGTGTCCTCATCGGACACATCGTAGTAGGAGGAGGGGAAGGCGACTTGACGAGTGGGCTGGGGAAAGGCTGGGCAGTCAGTCGGGTACGAACTCAAGTGGAAGAAGGTTGGCCCCCCCTGCTCGCCATAATCTCGAGAGGACGAGGCGAGGCAGGGGCGGGGCGGAACAACCGAAGCGGAACAACCTGTTTCGGGGCGGAACAACCTGTTTCGGGGCGGAACAACCGAAGCGGAACAACCTGTTTCGGGGCGGAACAACCGAAGCGGAACAACCTGTTTCGAAGCGAAACACCGAAGCGAAACAACCGACGCGAAGCAAATCAACCCCTTGTGAAGCCGGTGTTGTGAACGTGACCTGAGGGAACAAGTGTATCGTGGTTCCTTCAGGGTGAGAATTCGGGAATTGGGAGATCAGCCAATTCCTCTCCCGTAACAGTGGGCCCTTATACGAACTGAAAATCCCCCGTCGGACCCGAGTGTTGATTCGTTCGCGCCCGATTCGACGGCCAATAGTCCAGGTTCCCCACGCACCGCCAGTCGTCGGACCTCCGTCGGAAAGAGCCTCGCCTCCTCCGGCCTGGACGGCGTTCCCCTGACCGAAGCCGAGCAGCGAAGAGAATATCACCCTGTTGTCTCCATACCAAGGAGTTGGTACACGTAAGTGGCGAAATACCTCTATCTCGTGAAGAGAACATCACCCTGTTGTCTCCATCCTAAGGAGTTGGTACACGTAAGTGGCGAAATACCTCTATCTCGTGAAGAGAACATCACCCTGTGGTCTCCATCCCAAGAAGTTGGTACACGTAAGTGGCGAAATAACTCTGTCTCGTACCCTCGCAACGCAAAAGTCGAACTCTCTAAATCTGGCCCAAGCCCTGACGTTTAGTCACCAGAAAGCTGATCATAGAGTTGTAGATTGTGACCGTATTATTTAGCATTTCGTCTGTCTTGCGTTAGGAAAAGAGAAAGGAATTAGGGGAGGACGCTAACAAATCACTTTCATTTTACCATTCTGTTAAATCAAACATTCCTGAGCCTTCAGCTATCCCGTAAATTCATTTGGCCCTCAGCCCTTCACTTTTGCCTACTCAATAATTAGGTTACGTAATAGTCAATATCCTTCTCGGCCGAGACATTCCGTATTTTACATTTCTGTCAATTGCGTTTATTATAAGTCAATATTGAATCCTTGTCTTTTCAATCACGAAACCCCATTCCTCAGAGCTTGGTAAATTCAGGTGTACTTGGCGTCCATGACCGACCATTGCAGACATTCTGGACGGTAAGTGAAAGTCTTTAATTTCCCACTAATTATTCGCCTAGGTCTATTTTTGGATCCCTAGCCCGTTACGTGAAAACGTCGGGTTACATCTTTTGGTGGCAAGCGGTGGGATTTTTCAGAAATCTCGATTTCTGTCGTATCCACAACAAGTGATCTTGACCAGGTGAATATTGGTGAGAAAAAGCTCTGAAGGAATTGGGTCGCGTTCCATAATCTTGAAATTCAAACTGTGCTAGTTGTAGATTCCGAAATTTAAAATTGTAAGAAACAAACAAATCGGCCCGAGTGTGAGGAAGCGAGTGAGGAGCCAATTGACTTCAAATCCGTGTCTAGGATTTTTTCTTTCCAAAAATCGAAATTTAGATACTGGCTCATTTATTTAGTAGCATCACTCTCACTGTAGCCTTCTGTTCCGAAACTTGTTCCGAGGCCTTCTGTTTCGGAAAGTGTTCCGGGGCCCTCTGTCCCAAGACTGTTCCGGGGCCTTCTGTCCCGAAACTGTTCCAGAGCCTTCTGTTCCGAAACTTGTCCCGAAGCCTTCTGTTTCGAAACTGTTCCGGGGCCCTCTGTTCCAAAACTGTTCCGGAGCCTTCAGCTCCAATTGACATCCCGATTCCAGACCCGTCATAGCTCTTACCAACTGGGAAGTCCTTTCTCGATTCGTGGGGAAATTATCGGTCCTTGGTGCGCAAGAAAGTGATCTATCGGTTCTATAATTTTTATTTATTTATTTATTTATTTATTTATTTTTTATTTAACAAGTGAATTCGCGACCATGCACCAAAACAGCAGCCCATCAGACGAGGGCGAAGCCATGATGAACCCCGATCTGGAAATAAAATGCACAACACAAGTACTTACCTTGTTTTACTAATGACCGTGCCTCATGAGTCGTGACAGGACTCCCTGGGTCCCCCCCCCCCCTTTTTTTTCTTTTTCCCTTTGTAATGGCAGCAAAATCTAGGGTTCGTTGTTCAGTTTATGGCTTTGTGAAAGAGGTTGTCTGCATGACGAATGAGCCGTCGATTGATGGAAAATGTGTGAGTTTGAGTATGAGAGGAGACAAAAGAAAGGGCCGGTTTGTATGTTTCACATCATAGTAGGGAAGTAGAAGATAAGACCAGCGGAAGACACATCTCGCCCATCGCACCACCTTGGAACATCAGCGCCATCATGCTCTCGACGGGTGGGGACGTCCTGTGCCCGTCTGCACCAAGCGACGACACCCGCCGACAACGTACCGCTGCGAGAGAAAATGCCGGAACCTGCGGCCCACGGACCCTGCCTACCCGAAGCCCTACTCCCGCGCTGAACACGAGAAGGACCACCACCAACCTGTACCGCTTGTAAGCGATGGCGGTACGAACAAGCATGGATAGCGGCCAAACAACCAGACGCAATGCCCATCGAACCAGTCACCCCCCCCCCGGAAGAAAGATTGCCGAGGTAGACCTCGGCCTCCAAAGATCGGAGGAGTGTAACGGGGCGGCAGAGTCCAAGCGCCCCGTCAAGAAACTTCGGCGGCGGTGGGGTACGGATCGAGCCCTCTCCCCTCCAAGCGCCTGACCCAGCTGGGCGAAAGGCGTGTCCTCATCGGACACATCGTAGTAGGAGGAGGGGAAGGCGACTTGACGAGTGGGCTGGGGAAAGGCTGGGCAGTCAGTCGGGTACGAACTCAAGTGGAAGAAGGTTGGCCCCCCCTGCTCGCCATAATCTCGAGAGGACGAGGCGAGGCAGGGGCGGGGCGGAACAACCGAAGCGGAACAACCTGTTTTGGGGCGGAACAACCTGTTTCGGGGCGGAACAACCGAAGCGGAACAACCTGTTTCGGGGCGGAACAACCGAAGCGGAACAACCTGTTTCGAAGCGAAACACCGAAGCGAAACAACCGACGCGAAGCAAATCAACCCCTTGTGAAGCCGGTGTTGTGAACGTGACCTGAGGGAACAAGTGTATCGTGGTTCCTTCAGGGTGAGAATTCGGGAATTGGGAGATCAGCCAATTCCTCTCCCGTAACAGTGGGCCCTTATACGAACTGAAAATCCCCCGTCGGACCCGAGTGTTGATTCGTTCGCGCCCGATTCGACGGCCAATAGTCCAGGTTCCCCACGCACCGCCAGTCGTCGGACCTCCGTCGGAAAGAGCCTCGCCTCCTCCGGCCTGGACGGCGTTCCCCTGACCGAAGCCGAGCAGCGAAGAGAATATCACCCTGTTGTCTCCATACCAAGGAGTTGGTACACGTAAGTGGCGAAATACCTCTATCTCGTGAAGAGAACATCACCCTGTTGTCTCCATCCTAAGGAGTTGGTACACGTAAGTGGCGAAATACCTCTATCTCGTGAAGAGAACATCACCCTGTGGTCTCCATCCCAAGAAGTTGGTACACGTAAGTGGCGAAATAACTCTGTCTCGTACCCTCGCAACGCGAAAGTCGAACTCTCTAAATCTGGCCCAAGCCCTGACGTTTAGTCACCAGAAAGCTGATCATAGAGTTGTAGATTGTGACCGTATTATTTAGCATTTCGTCTGTCGTGCGTTAGGAAAAGAGAAAGGAATTAGGGGAGGACGCTAACAAATCACTTTCATTTTACCGTTCTGTTAAATCAAACATTCCTGAGCCTTCAGCTATCCCGTAAATTCATTTGGCCCTCAGCCCTTCACTTTTGCCTACTCAATAATTAGGTTACGTAATAGTCAATATCCTTCTCGGCCGAGACATTCCGTATTTTACATTTCTGTCAATTGCGTTTATTATAAGTCAATATTGAATCCTTGTCTTTTCAATCACGAAACCCCATTCCTCAGAGCTTGGTAAATTCAGGTGTACTTGGCGTCCATGACCGACCATTGCAGACATTCCGGACGGTAAGTGAAAGTCTTTAATTTCCCACTAATTATTCGCCTAGGTCTATTTTTGGATCCCTAGCCCGTTACGTGAAAACGTCGGGTTACACTTTCATAAGTAGGGTATGCAGATTTCTGGTATCTAGGGGTGTGGGGTGTCGTTTTCCACTGAATTGTGGACGCTGAATCGATTTTGATGGATCCCGGACCGATTGGAGCTCACTGGGGGTGGGTATGGGTCATATGGTTACCTACCTACCCATGTAATTACGTACCTAGGCGTGTGGGGCATCATTTACCACCAAATTTTGGACGCTATGTCGATTGGACGTTCGGAAGTTCGGAACTCTCTACATTCACTTTTTTTGCTCATGCTCCTTGTCTAAGAAATGTGATGATCATGCCTGTATACTTATTGGCACCATTTGAACGAGTTTATCACTGATGATTACAAGCATGTGTTGATTATTCAGGGAATAGCCAACCAAAAATAAAATTAGATCTTGAATGAATACAAGGACTAAATAAAGATCATTCACAAACATACCTGCATGAACTACTCATGAGTGAAAAATTATGACAGCCTTAGGCGTAAAATGAGAATGGCACTGTAGCCGTTAAGCCTAGTACGCACTGGGATTCTTTGAGTCTCCGGAGAATCTCGGCTGCGTCCGGGCTGCATCTACGCTGCGTAGCGCCAAAAAGAGCGACAGATATTCCCGCAAGAGCTATTTCCTCGGACATAGTGACGTGGACGCGGACTGAACTGAATCTTGGTGTGGACACGATTCTTTGTCCACAACAATTCGTCGCGTCCGAACAATGAATCTACGCAGCCCGGATGCAGCATCGCAACATGAATCGACTCAATGAGTCCCAGTGCGTACTAGGCTTTAGGATGGCTGTTTGCCACAGGCACACAAAGAAGAGGTACGTATGAGTCACGTGCGTAAAACGAGAAAATCAAGGGCACAAACCTCTTCCCCTTCCATATTAACGAGAACCTCTCAGAAAGATCGAAAAACTTTTTTCGAGCGCTCGTGGAATAGGACAAAGAAAAGGTTTACTCGATCAAGACTCCCCCGAAGAATGGAGTTTGCTTTTCGAATTCAGTGCGGCAGCCACCAAACCACCCTACAATTGGTTGGGGTAATCGAGCGGAATAACTCATCTCATTTCCTCAATCCGAGTTTCTCACTCCACAACCGAAATCCAACAACAGACAGGAGCCGTAGTCCTAATCCGTCAACAGGCAGTTCTTCGATTAATCAGGACCTTGATTATCTCTGATCTGGATTATATTCAGGCGTAGATTCAAGGAGGGGAGGGGGTCACGGGGAACATGACCCCTCCCCATCCCCAAACCAGGTAGAATTTTGAAATTTTGAGATGAACTAAATTTTTTCAAACCAAAAATCTAACAAAATGAAGAAATTGACTAGAGCAATTAAAAAGACTTGATTGTTAAGAGATTGAAAAAGTGAAAACATTCAGTTCATTTTGTTTGTTTGGTTATTTATTTTTTTTTTTTTTTAGCTTTTGATTTTACCCTGTGACCCCCTCTGAAAAAAATTTCTAGATCGGCGCCTGTTTATATTATTTTTCTATTTTCAAAATTTCCTTTGGTGAGTTTAGCAATTGTGTTATTAGAGCAAACTACTCAATCGATGAAGTTTCACTTTTGCCGAGAACCCAAAAATACATCTAATACAATAATCATCAAGTTGTTTTAGTCATAATTTTGTCATTGTTTTGAGTATTTTCTCGACAAATTGGAGGATTTTTGTTTCAAATTAGAGGTTGACGGAAATGGCTCATTTCACATCAGTCTTAACCCTAATTGTGACACCTTCATCTGAGACCATGGCGTAGGAGTGAGCCCAATCCCATTGATTCAGCCCAAAATTATTTTTATTTTCTGGGCTTTTCAGGGTGTCTAGATCAAAACAAGTCCGCCGTTCAAGCCAATTTTGATAGAAGACAATTTTCTAAAAATCCAAATTTCGGTTCGGCGACCCATTTCCGGCATTAGTTGATCCTCAAACTTTTCAGCCCGATCGGACCAAATTTGAGCGGAGTAGGGGTCAACATGTGTATTCCAAAAATGGAGTTTCGGGATATTTGGCGATCTAGGCGTGTAGGGCATCATTTTCGGCTAAATTTTTGACGCTGAATCCGATGAAATGGGTCCGGGAACAATTAGTGCGATCTGGATGAAATTAAGGGTCAAAATGGGTATCTATCTACACATTTCGAGATTTCTGTTTCGAATATATTTTCGAGATTTCTGTTTCGAATATATTTTCTAGATTTCTGGGATATTATTTTCGATTAAATTCTGGACCCTGAATCGATTGGAATGAGCCTCCATGGTCATGGTCTGATGAATAACCAACCTCTAGTGAATTTAATTAGATTCCATCATTATCAAATACCATATTCTGAGTTTGACTCGTGGATCCCTTGTTTCTTGAAGAATCAATCCATGTAATTCCAGAGGTCATCCTCTCTGCTTGGCCCCAATAAACAGAAGTTGTCAAAGATTACAAATTATTCTACCCAACTTTTTTCAAAATCGTACGAACGAAGGAATTACGATTAACAGAAGTGTGTCATCGACATATATCTCTCCTCTCAACCCATTCTTTAATCCCTAAAATGTCCAAAAATTGACTAACTTTCTTATTTTAAACCCCAATTTTTGCGATTGCGCTCAACCAGTTCGGCGAACGCGCAAAGTTGCGCATCCTCAAATCTGCAAATTGTTGGGTAGTAGATGATGGTGAGCTCTAAACTGTGGCACATGAAAACTGCCACTGAAAGCAGTGCATATAAAAACTGATGTTTTATATGCAAACACGAGCTACAAAAGGACCCGGGACCCGCCACACCCACTGTTTCCCCCATTTCCCCCATGTTGAAGAAATTCATCCCTAACCCACCTGACTGAAATTCAATTTTCGGAATTTTTGAAAAATTAAAAAAAAAAAAGTTGAGATTTTCAGAGTTGGAATAAATTTTGTTTCTTTGGTCGTCCCCTAAAAACCTCAATAAATTTTTTTTTTTTTTTTTTTTTTTTTTTTTTTTTGGCGGTATCGGCATCTCAGTGAATGCATTTTTGGGAGTAGATATCCGGGATTTTTTTGGATTTACTATTGGGGTATCATTTACTACTAAATGATGGACGCTGAATCGATTGGAATGCGTCCAAAACACTCCACACTCGCTGTTTATCCCCATAATTTGTTTCAAACCACCATTGTTCCAGACTACATTCAAACCTCATTCATTTCCACCCTTCTCGCGTTGTAGTTTGTAACAACCCTTACAGAAACCGGCCCTTTTCTCGAAGCTAACTCAATTCCCGTGATATCGAATCCACTAACCCACTGAACAGAATTCAGATTACATTAGTCAGATAGCATTGTGCAGGGGCAGCTCGGCCTTTCTCGACAACTCAAACAATCGTCTTTACACGGCATTGAAAAGCTGCATTGTGCAGAGGTTTCCGCTTTTGTTGAGGTTTTTCGAACCGAATGGGAAAATCACATGATTCGGACGAAGGATTGCCGTGAAGTTCTTTTCAATTCGACGGACGTCCAACGGTTCCTGACCCAGTGAAAAGGTTGGTTCCACTCAGGAAACGAGTCGGCGAAGTTTCATTCAACCTGTTCTTCGATCCAATCACACCGATCCAGTTACTGGTGTTCTGTACTTTTTCTATCGGTGTTTCTCAGTGGATAAGAACAAGAATGTTAGACTCGTTAGAGGTACGTGCGATAAAAGGTCTAAATAGCTGAAACGAACAGCTTGCTTTACTCGAGAAGCAGCGTTACAGCCGTAGATCTGAAAAAAGGAAACTCAGGTAACCTGAACCGTCGAGTACCTAATCACAGAAGAAGAAATAATGGTATAATCAGCTAATAGCTGGTCATTATAAGGCCAACTACTTACGGGAGGCGATCTACGGATGATTTCTCAATCGTTTCCAGCAAATTGAACAATCTCAGATTCTCAATAATTTAAATTGTAATTTTCTTTCCATTTCCCACACGATGTTTGTTTATAATCGCATTTTAGAGGATTTGTATAATAATACAGTTGAGCTCAAGACCATACTTGCCAATCAAAACCCTATATTTTTGAACAATAACTCACAGAAATTCTGAAATTGATCTCCCACTAATGAGTTGCCCCATTGTTGGCCATTGAGGGAGCATTCACTAGAGCCTCCCCTCCCCCCCCCCCCCCCAAATGGTTGTTGCATTAATTTATAACAGGGCACAATTTATAACATGAAGCATGTATATTTGGACTCCAAACTGAACTGAACTCTGCGGCGTTCCTTGGTCCCTTTTTATGCTCGCTCTCTTGGCCAAGAACCTTCTCGAGTCTTCCCTGATTCTGGGAACTCGACGTGTTGTCTCAAGCACGAATCAGTGGTCTCGGACAAATGTTCGAGAGTGACCCTTAGCCCTCCATGTGTCATTGACCTTGTAATGCTGGTTGCCCAGGAGACTGGTGCAAGTGTAATCTTGCAACAATACATTCCACTGTCAAATTTGTCCTCCTCCTCCAGCCACTCCTGCCGACCATCACCACCACCACTACCAACACCACTGAAGTCCTACAACCACCGCTTACTTCAGCTTATTACATCAGGCTGGGTTCCGAGTTCTGCCTGCTGTTGATCCTGTGTCCTCTGCAGTTCTCATTGCAGGGTCATTTCCTTGATGAGTAAACCTTCCAGGATATTTTATATGCACAGAATACAGTCAGACAGAATGTTCAATAAACATTAAAAACATCCCTCACACTTTACAGCAACCCTGGTGGCTGTCCACCGTAACTAATACATGTCGCCGACAAAATATCTGTGGCTTACAGATATTATTATTCATCATTTGTCTTATTTACGGATTTTGTGTAGACAGATTGGTTTTTGTAGGTATCGCCCTTGGGCAATTGGAAGAATCCCACTTGGGATCCTTTGAATGGTTCTGGTGGATCCACAAAGCCCAAATATCAACTTACATAAGTCTGCAAGGCAGAGAGTGCAGGAGATGCTTGTAGCCAGTGATTAGACGGTGATAAGAGGGGCATGAACTTTCCTGCACTGGGTAATGCATTTTTATAGTGATTGTGTGCATTTGGCACAGAAATATAGCCCAAGTATAGTGTAGTGTGGAGTGCAATGATAATTTGGGAAGGCTAATTGGTCTAAAATCGCCAGTTGGCTAAACGTCAGGGTGGGGTAGGGGTCAAAATGTGTCAAAATTTTTGAAAAATGGATTTTTGAGTTTTTGGCGATTTAGGCGAGTGGGGTATCATTTTCCACTAAATTTTGGACGCCGGATTCGATGAGGCGGGTCCCGGAACAATTGGCGCCCACCAAAAGAGGTTATGGGTCAAAATGGGTCCCTATCAACCTATTTCAAAAGTGAGTTTTTGAGATTTCTGGTACTCTAGGCATGTGGGGTATCATTATCCACTAAATTTTGGACGCTGAATTCAATGAAATGGGTCCTAGAACGATTGGTACCCACTGGAAGAAGTTATGGGTCAAATTGGGTGTATATTACCCATTTTGAATATGTGTTTTCGAGATTTCTGGTACCTAGGCGTGTGGGGTACCATTTTCCACTAAATTTTGGACGCCGAATCGATTGGAATGGGTCCGGGACCCACTACACCCACTGTTCCCCATATTTTTCCCATGTTGATTAAATGATTCTCCATGCGTCTGGTCCGAGGAATAACCAACTCCTGTGATGGAATTTGCTACCCCAGATTTGCTACCCTGTCCAATGATACACCGCTGGTTGAAGTCGTCCCATATTTTCTTCAACTTCCAGCAGAGATAGGCTGATTCCTCACGACGAAAGATGTTCACCCGCCGTAACCACAAATAAAAAACCCATGCGACCCCTCTCGTGAAGAAACGCGATAAAAGTATCCGCGTATTTTTTTTTTCTCGTACGGTCGTTTTGGCAGAGGTTCTTTTTTTACACCGTTCCTTGATTTAATATCGCCGTTACCTTCTGTAGAACGCCATGTAGAGGTGCGATGATAAGAACGAGGAAAAGCGAAACCTCCAAGAAAAAAAAAGAGTTTTTCCTTTTATATTTCACCTTTTATTGCCCTACATAAATCCCTCGGCGGATCCAATATGGAATGGCTTTTCTCCCCTTCCCACCCCTCAACCTATTTGCATTTCACCCCAAAGCATAACTGCGGTTGATTCTTATTAGAGGATCTCGAAACCTCGACGCTGTTAATGTATTAAATTGTTAATATCGGTTGATTAATAGCCTGAACCAAAATAACGCGAAAGTTACCTTAAATGCGGGGAAGATTCCGTTTTATGGGGGAAACTGCTGACGTATTTCGGCTTTAATTCCACCAGAGTTTTAGTAGGATTGGTGCGGTGATCCCTTTTCAGTTAAAGGAAATCGTAAACCCGGTCGGGTAAGGGTTTCCCTAATTAATTACCGGGCTTTTCATAAATTTATACACTTCCTCGACGGCGTCCTCCGTACGTTCGAATGGGTCGTAATTCCCTGATAAGCCACCTAAACCTGAAGCTAATCAAAACCTTTGAAATCGCTTAGGTTGCGGCTTATTGCGATGAATGGTCCGGTAAGACGTCGGATTCAATGAATTTTGATTTCTAGCTAGTAAGCTTTGATAACTTTACCTGCGGGGAAAGGGTCGTCCTCGTTAGGTTTAAATAACGAGTTTGTTTGATCGTGCTCTTCATTACAAATGGACTCAGACAGGTTAGAATAAGGAAATAGACCGGTTCAGGTCGTGAGTCATTCAAGTCATGTACGATATTTTATATTTCATCCCCGTTGAAATGATTTCGGTGGCATTAAGTCCTCTGCCATCTCTCCCAACCACTTGGCCATGTTGGGTCACAGAATTCTCTGGGCGTTTCAAAATGTCTAAATCAAAAAATGTTGAAAATTCGTACACACGGGTTGGTTATTCCTCGGACCAGGCGCATGGAGACTCATTTCTTCAACATGGGAAAAATAGAAACAGTGAGTGTGGCGGGTCCCGGACCCATTCCAATCGATTGAGGGTCCACAATTTAGTGGAAAATGATACCCCACACGCCTAGATTACAGAAATCTCGAAAACACACATTCGAAATGGGTAGATAGGCACCCATTTCGACCCATAACCTCATCCAGAGAGCGCCAATCGGGACCCATTTAATTGGATTCAGCGTCCAAAATTTAGTGGAAAATAATACTCCACGCACCTAGATTGCCAAAAATCTCGAAAATCAATTTTCCGAAGTACCACATATTTTGACCCCTACCCCGCCCAAATTTGGTCCGATCGGACTGAAAATTTTTGAGGACCAACTAAAGCCGGAAACTGGTTCCTGACCAAAATTTCAGATTTTCAGAAAATTTTCTACTACTAAAATCGGCGTGGACGGACACTTTTGATCAAGCGAATCGTGATCTAGACACTTTGAAGCGCTCACAAAAAAATTTCTGGGTCGAATCGGAGGGAATGACAAAGAACAGCTTTTTGGCGATCTAGGCTTGTGGGGTATCATTTTCCACTAAATTTTGAACGCTGAACCCAATGAAATGGGTCGCAGAACGATTGGCGCTCTCTGGATGAGGTTATGGGTCAAAATGGGCGCCAATCTGCCCATTTTGAATGTGTTTTCTAGTACCTAGGCTTTTGGGGTATCATTTTCCACTATATTTTGTACCCTGAATCGATTGGAATGGGGCTGGAACCCGTCACACCCAATGTTACCCGAATTTTCCCCATGTTGAAGAAATGAGTCTTCATGCGTCTTTTCCGAGGAATAACCAACCAACTCCTGGGATGGAATTTGCTGCGTTTTTCCAATGAAACGGCGAAAGGACTGGGCTGGCCTGCAATCAGGTGAAGTTTTAGTGAATAATTATAAAATTATTCGGCAAATCAGTGGACCTTTCTTCATTCATTTGAATAACTTCGCTGCCTGTTTTGAAATGGTGATAGCTATCATTAAAGGAATTACTGCAGAATTTACTGATCAGCCCACCTGATGGGCAAACCGCCTGCTGCTAGTAGTGACCACTTTCCGATACATCGAATTATTTTTTTGTGTAGGTTTTTAGTGGTACTGAATGATTTTTGAGAGAGGCTCGGCAGAACAGAGACATATAGAGGAATTTAATGCGTATTTTGAGAATTGTTCAACCTTTAAATATCTTGGAACAACTATCAACAAGGACTGCTCTCTTGAACATGAAATTAAAGCCCGAGTTAATGCAGGAAACAGGTGTTTATTTTCACTAACAAGTTTTTTCAAAAGTAGGTTACTTAGCAGGACTTCCAAAGTTAAAGTGTACCGAACCGTAGTGAGGCCAGTTGTGCTATATGGTTCTGAGACTTGGACCCTAACAAGGAAAGAGGAAGACCAGCTCAGACGCTGGGAAAGGAAGATCCTAAGAAGAATTTATGGGGGGATTTGTGAAGAGGGCAGGTGGCGTATCCGAACCAACGAGGAGCTCGCTCGTTTGTATGGACAGCCTGACATCATAGCAGAGGCGAAACGAGCCAGACTCCGATGGGCAGGACATATGGAGAGGATGCCTGTGGAAAGGGCAGCTGCCAAACTGTACAGAGGACACCCAGGAGGAAGACGATTGCGTGGGAGGCCAAGGCTGCGCTGGATAGACGGAGTGGAGGATGATCTGCGACAGATGGGTGTCATGAGGTGGCGCACACTTGCCGCGGACCGTGCAGCGTGGAGGCTAGCGACTGGTCAGGCCTAGGCCCTCAAAGGGCTGTAGCGCCGTGGAGAATTAAAAAAATGCGTTTTTATGTAAAAGACTTCTTTGGTCGCAAATTGTGAACATTGGGGGTTTCACCATATTGTTTTTCAACTCGACTTATGTGTGGGCCGCCGCAAGCCACCAGGACATCATTCGCTCTCTCATGTGGCAAGACTGGCCAAAAGTCGCTGAGTGAATCTCAAAAGACGAGCTTCACCACGAACGGCATTAGAAAGCTGCGTTCGGTTGTTTGACAGCAATTCATGCGTGTGGCAGAAAAGCAACGAGGTTGCTCCGTTCTCAGCACACAGACTCCTTCACGAACCAATCAATTGGGAGATTCTTCATTCAGTTCACGTATTATTCAGTTCCGCTCACTGTTTACAAAAGAAGCCCCCATCTTTCCTTTGTCAGACTCCCAGTCCGCTCTCCCGTTTGATGAAAAAGCTCAAGGGCCCCAACAGAGTCTTATGAAGTCCGAGGAGCTGACAGGGGTTGCAAAAGGGGTGACGTTGTCCCGAGGCCTGAAAGCCCTGCAACCCTCGACAAAACCGTCCATCAAGACGTCGAAAAACCTTCACAGCAGCGCACCTTCCACCGGCTCGATTGTTCCTCACCCGCAATATCGTATTTCACGTCTTTTCACGCTTTTATGCCCGTGAAATGATGTTCGTCAACGGCCGTCATAAAATATGAGAAGAGAAGAACCTCATTTGGCCGCCGACTGTGACGCTGGACGTTTTGGATTCAATGAAAAATTTACTCACGAGTCAAAAAACTCCAATCCGATCCAGGAAACTGGTAGAACGGCCCAATCCTTATCAATAAGGAGCAAAGTGTCCTACAATCAGGGAAAATACATTCAAATGTGGGTTCATGCTTGGCAGGATGTCTAAAGTCAGCGAAAATTCTGGATGACAGCTGTGACTCCGTCATTATTATTTCCAATGACACCTGATTCTAGGAAGCTGTGGGTGGGAAGGGGGGGGGGGGCTTTTTTTTTGCTAAACCTGTAACAAAAAATGCTGCAAATTCTTACGCAGGGGTTGGTTATTCCTCGGAGAGTGACTAATTAAAAAATACATTCAGCGTCCATAACCTCTTCCGGTTGGCGCCAACCGTTCTGGGCCCCGTCTCATTGGATTTAGCGTTCAAAATTTCTGAAAATGTCTAGGGAAATTCTGTCATTTTGTCTCTCTGAAAGGGTCACAATTTTTCATACAGGGTTGCTTGATGAGTTGTTGGCTTCAGCATGAAAAGATCTCTCAAACAAGCCATAGAGTATGTTGCTCTGCCCATTAGTATTGAAAATATGCAAAGTTAATGAAAACCCATTCAAGATGAAACCTCTCAAGGTGGTAGGATGCCATGTGTAGCGGGTCCTGCTCTGAACGTGTAAATAAATTAGAAGATTTAGAGGCAAAATGAAGGAGTAGAATAAGTAAGAGTACAAAAGGAGTAGAAAATATGGATGAAGACGAACAAGAAGATGGACGTAAATAAAATAAAACATAAAACCTTTCTAGTTGGGGACTATAACTGACCTTAACTTTTATTAATCATGATCGCCATGATCATCATCCATGCTTGATTTGTTAACTGACAACGCTTTTCAGCTCAATCGGACCCAATTTAGGAAGTAGGGGGTAGAATAAGGGTCAAGATCAAGGCGTGTGGGGTATTGTTTTCTACTAAATTTTGGATGCTGAATCGATTAGGATGAGTCTCCATGCTTCTGGGGGAGAATATGCAGCTTTCCATTGTGGCAGCAATCACGTTAGGTTCATTCATTGAGAGTGAATTTCCATAACGAATGAATTCTGAATCATTTGATCCCCCGCTTGCATTATTTTGACATGGTAGATCACAGACGTTAGAAACTGTACCATCGCAACACCCAACTTCTGGGTAACCTGCGTCTCTGGCTCTGCCAGACAAGAATCGTCGAGTCTAAATATTTTCCCATCCCCCGTCTATACTTCATCCAGGCCATGACAAGGTTATGGATCGTTTCGTTGCCTCCTGGAAGTTTTTCTGGAAAGTAAAGGTTTGTGACCGAAAAAAAAGTTGTTCTTTACGATCTCTTCCCATCTACATCGGGGAGGGTTGGTACAGTTCTTTTTTTTTCCTCCCAACCCCCGGCAGTCATTTGGTTTACGAGCTCGAGTAATTTAATTTAGGGGCCGTTAACCACAGTTTCGTACTGAAGACGGCGAGAGGGAACGGGTTAACTTCCTTCGATTGTACATCGTTAACGACCCACCAGCATGCCACGTTCGTCCATGATATCTGAATCGGTGATCTATAAACGACATTTTCATATGTTGTATAAATAGGCGTTAACGCCACGTTAGGATCCAATTTCCTCGGAGCCTATGAAAGGTGATTTTGATTTCACACAGCTCCTTTGCCCTTGGAACCTGTGAAGATGCACAATGCAATTCCGTGGAATGTACCGCCTAATGTACATGTTAAGCTCAAGCGCCAGCAAAGCATATTCAGATCACAATTGTGGAGCTTGCTGCCGTGGCATGGGAATGAGGACAGAATGATGCAAAACCCTATGTCTGGGATGTTCTTAAACACAAAAAAGAGCTGCAAATTTCTTTACAGGGGTTGGTTAGACTAGGAGCATGGAGACTCATTCCAATCGATTAGGAAATTATACCTCAAACGCCTAGATCGCCGAAAATCCTGAAAATTCATTTTTCGAAATACACGGGCTGAAATGATCCGAGGACCAAACGCCAGAAGAGCCAGAAACGCGCCCCTGACCATAATTTCAGATTTTTCCAACATTTCTACTGCCAAAATTGGCGTGGACTGTGGACGGACATTCCACCAAAACGAATCAGGGTAAATAAACAGTCAATGAGCAATGTAATTACCATCAATAAGTCATTTTTCTTATTCGTAGTTCTGCGGAGTGTTTATTTCGGAAATAGAAACCACCAAGTCAAACATCGATGTTCCGCTTTGTGTTGTGTGGTGAAGCTCTCTCTCGCTGTTCCGAGGAATGCCTTAGTCTCTGGCTGACAAAAGGATCCCTTTCTCGGTGTCAGCTTTGCTAATGGCACAGTGTTTGACAAGCGAGAATTCCTCACTGATCTCGAGTCACTTTAGAAACTTGGTTGCATCGCTACTATTCAGAAAGGACTTGAAATTGAACTATCTCGGCTGAGTTATCCATGAATTTCGTCTATAATGGCCAAAATGGCCTGAGTTATGGACATCTTTTGTGCTCTTATACGTTTTTGGTGGCTGGACGTACCACTTTTGGTGGACACAATGTGCAGAGACACGTTCACAGCTGAAAAGTAGTAGTCAATTTGACGAATGCCCCGAACCGGCGACCACATCATTGAAACGAGGAAACATCCCTTGCAAGTTGGATCCGCTGCTCTGCTGATGCCTGTCCATCAACAAATGTTTTGCAGCCACGATGCGCTCAGTAATCTTGCCATCATTATGGTCTGCAGCAGTTCGTATTTCGGGTTTCTCATAATGTGGCCAAGATACGCAACATTACGCCGCTTTATGGTGCACAGTAGCTCCTTGTTGATGTTGTTCTGCTGCAGAACTAGTCATTACGTCCATGTACAGTCCATGGGATCCTCAGCATCCTCCAGATCAGCCACATCTGCCACATCAGCCTTAAGCCAGTTTATATCCACACCCTCAAGTGTCCACGACTCAACGCCATATGCCAAAGAGGATAAGATGTAACATTTGACCTGATATACCTGCGCTAGACTGTTCCTGAGGCCAGTCAATCCTCCTCACGGTTCTGTGCTAGATCATTAGGGAGCCCTGCTCTATGGCATCCCCATATATCAGGCTTCCACCCACTTCCGGCGTTCGCCTGCCGGTGGCACCCCAGGATGGACCTCGTGAAGGTGCCGGGTTTTGCAAGGGGTCTTTCAATTCTCCCTTCTGCTCTGCTAGGCCTCCCTACTAACGCGCCTCTTCTTATGCTCGCGGTCTTTTATCCATTCAGGGTGGGGGTGGCTGATGAGACTTGGTGAAAAGTTTGACCATCCTCCAACGCAACACACCCTGCACCAACCAGTCTACAGACAACAGCTGTCCCAAATTCTTGAAATGGTTCACTTGCTCTACTTGCTAGCCCATCCACATCACACATCTTCCACCCAGACTTTGAGGCATTGATTAGGAGCCCGTACTGATGACAAGCTGCATCCACTCTGTCAGTCAGTTCCTGGAGTTCCTCGGAGTTCACCAGGAGAACGATATCATCCGCATAACTCAAGTTCGAGATTGCGGTCCCAATAACGCGGATGCCCATATCACGACCGGCCTCTCTGAGCCAACCTATTTACACTAATTGGCTCAAAAGGACGAAACCTTTAAAAATAAACTCCAACACAAAACAAATTCGAAAAAAGTATCGTTAATCCGGAGCACCGAGCGGTTTTTACATCATTGAAAACCCCGTCGGATAGACGAGGATTACCTTTGAAACGGGTTCATTAGGCTAACGGGCTTGAATCAATGTAGGATCGTTTCGAAGCACTGACTCGTGAGGAAGTTGCTTTGGTTTGAAGGGTGGACAGGGATCCGGTGACTGTCACTTAATCCTCTCACAGGACGACGCTCCTTTCGCTAATTAACTCATGAGACCTCAACAATCAGAACGTAATCCGTCGTGTTCAGCTGCTCTTTTTGTTTGGCGAACTGCGGTATCAGATGGTCAGCTTATCACTCATTGCTGGAGTCAAGTCCTATGCAAATTTTCGCTACTTTCCGCGTGGCTGGACATTATTATTGCTTGTTGCCAAATTTTCAGACGTGTTGGTACATTGAACGCGAAATCTTATAGATAACTAAACGAAATAGTCATTAAATTAAATTAAAATTTAATCTTTGTAATAATTGATCTTTTGTGTCGCGTTTTCCAATTGATGTTTTGGTATTCGTCTGGATTTCTTGTTACAGCAATGATCTCCATAATAACGAATCAAAATTACTCTATTTAGCGCTTTTGGTCGGTTATTCCTTGAATAATCGTGCTGAAATTCCATAATTTGTGGGGGTAGGGGGTATAACGTGTATGTTGAAAATGGATTTTCGAGCTTTTTGGCAAGGCGTGTGGGGTATCATTTTTGACTAAATTTTGGACGCTGAATCCAATGAGACGGGTTCCGGAAAGATTGGCGCCCACCGGAAGAGCTTATCGGTCAAAATGGGTTTTCAAAATTTCTGGTACCTAGGCGTGTGGGGTATCATTAATTTCCCACTAAAATTTGGACCCTCAATCGATTGGAATGGGTCCGGGACACGCCGCACCCCCTCTTCTCCCCATTTTTCCCATGTTTGATTTTTTCGACGATTTAGGTGCGTGAGGTATATTATTTTCCACTAAATTTTTCTGAATCGATTGGAATGAATCTCCATTCCCTTAGTCCAAGGAATAAGCAACTCCCGCGAAAGAATTAGCATAGTTTTTGTGTTATAATTCCTCACACTGGACGTTATTTTAAAAGTGAGAAGGGCGGGACAAGCGCATGTGCAGAGGTGCACTTCTTTCAAACCCTCGTGAATCACGTGACCCCACATGGCCAGCAGGTACCGTCTCATTGCAAGCTCAATCCCGTACGTCAAAACGAAACTATGATGGTTATCGGAGAAAAGTATTATAAGGGGAGACCCCCCCAGATGGTTGAAATCGACGTAAGAACGGTCCTATCTGCAGATGTGGACAATCTCGCCCTTATCCCCCCCCCTCCCTGTCCACCATCACCCTCTCGTGAACCACAGTTGGAACAGGGAAAGTGAAGTTGGGATATAAAAAATAGGCGGGACGAGGATTTCGGGTGCACTTGGCCAAACTACGAGGGTATTTCCCTGCCAGGCGCTGATAGATGGTCCTTCTGACCCGTCTTGGAGCGAATGGACGGAACACGAATAAGGAAGGAAACCAAATACGGGGGGAGAGCGACTCGATTAATAACTTCGCCCTGACGTGCGCCACTGCTTTTGTTATTACGAGACAAACCGTTTTCTGACTTTTTTTTCCCGTCGAAAACCCCATTTTTCCCAACTGAATGGCAACTTTGGTGAGTTGCTTCAAGTTTTTAGTCCTCCATGCGTTAAATTTAGTTTGATTCAGCGTATTTTAACAGCGAATGAACCTCCGAAATGGAATGGAACAAAATAACCTTAAAAAAAGTGTAAAAATTTGACCTTCAAATGACCTTATATGACCTTCAGATAACCAGACATGATCAAACCAACCCTGGATTCGGATTCAGCAACCCTCAAAACACATACATAAATTTTTGCAATTTTTTTTGAGGTTATTTTGTTGGTTTGACCTTCAAATGACCTTGACCTTGAACTTATGAATCAGGATTTGGAATCAGCGTTCTGAAAAACTTTTGTCTGAATTTTTCAGATTTTTTAAGCGATATGTTTTTTAGCTATATTTTCTCCATTTGACCTTCAAATGACCTTGAAACCGATCTGATCTGAAAAAACTGGCAAAAGTTTCGAAATCAGCGACCCAAAAAACATAAAACCCCACAGTTCGCATTCATGGACTTTGACTTTTTTTTTTTTAGTGGGGTTGTGTAATAAAGGGGGGGGGGGGTAACTCGAGGGGCACCCTGTACTCAATCGAAAACTCTATTTTCTTGTTCTGTGCACGTTCCATGTACACCTGAAACCAAAATAGATTAATCCAGTGTCTACCAAACTTTATTTGCCCCTTTAGAGAGTCATGGCAATACCAGATGTGACTCTGCCAAGAGTATTTTTCTCCAAATCCTCGTAAGTACATCAAAGGCACCTCCAAAGTTTAAAGTCAACCCAAGGGCGAAGGTGAAGGGAAGTCACCCCCGACCATCAGATGAAAAATGTTCATCCTGAGATTGCGGAAGACCTTTCAGATTGACAACTGAGCGATAAGAGACGAGGAAAAGGGGCAAGTAATCCGGGCCGGTTTGAAGACCTTTTTGTGCCAAGGAGCTCAAAAGGGGTGTTTTCACCTTGAACGTCACCTGGTAACGTGGATCTACCCTGAGAAAGGAGATGACAAGTGGATACCCAGTTGGGCTGGAACACGAATTCATTTTTCCTGAGACTCTAAACAGCATTTTAGATCCGTTTTGGTTGGTTATTCTTTGAAAAATCAACCTACGTAATCATGCCAAAGGTCAACGCTGTTGGTCCTCGGTGCTTTTCAACCCGATCGAACCAAATATGGGTGGGATAGGGGTCAAAATGTGAATTTTGAAAAATGGATTTTTGAGATTTTTTGCGATCTAGGGGTGTGGGGTATCATTTTCCACTAAATTCTGGGTGCTGAATCCAATGTGATGGGTCCCAGAACAATTGGCACCCGTTGGAAGAGTTTATGGGTCAAAATGGGTATCTATTACCCATTTTGAATATGTGTTTTTGAGATTTCTGGTACCTAGGCGTGTGGGGTATCATTTTCCACTAAATTCTGGACCCTCAATCGATTGGAATGGGTCCGGGACCCGCCACACCCACTGTTTCCCCCATTTTCCCCATGTTGAAGAAATGAGTCTTTATGCGCCTGGTCCGAGGAATAACCAACCCGTGTGTAAAAATTTGCAGCGTTTTTTTTTTTTTTTTTTTTTTTTTTTTTTTTTTTTTTTTTTTTTTTTTTTTTTTTTTTTTTTTTTTTTCTGAGTAAGGTCTCAATGGGCATTTAGGTCTGATCCTGGCAGTGGAGATTCTGCTGCCAAATATTCTCAACACCGAGAGAAAGAGAAAGTGTTCTGTAGTTGGCTCAAAAGGGACCAAGCATGGAATGATAGTTACTTGTAATCGTGCGTGTAGTGTAATAGCCTTCAACTCCAGACTTGGTTAAGGGGTGAAGTTAGTCCCGTACTACTACCTAATGGTCTCCGCCTAAAGTCGATTCCCCCCTCCGCCGCGGACTCACCCACGCCGCTACCGATTCCCCCACGTACGCCCCGCCGTTCAACCTAACCCCGCTGTGTGTTTCTTGGAAGATAGGAGCACGAGCGCGCTCATTCCGCTAATGAGGAGACCCGCCGTTCGCCGCCCGCTCGCCGCCATGCGATAATATTCCGGCCCTGGGTCGCTGTATTGGAACATTCCTCGGATACCCTCGGTTCAGTTATTTCAAGTAATAAGCGCCGAAGTATTCGATCACAACTATCGATTGGCGATGCGATAGGGATCCAAGTTTTGGTCAATGAGCGCATTGAATTCGTGATATATAACGAACATAATAGCATAAAAAAATTAACGGAATGAACAATCCAAATTTCAAACAAAATTTGAAATTTAATCTGCCATTTGATCCGAACCTATTCACAACGGACCAGAACGTTGGCACACCCTAGACAATGTTCAATAGTCAAAATTGAAAATAATGTGAACCAATTGTTGTAAATGTTGAAACAAAGAGCTGGGTACCTTCTAACCCCTTTTCATCACTTTAAAACTCAAAAAAGTCTAATGTCCGTCCACCGTACGCCGTACTCGCCGACATAGGTAGTAACAAATTTTCTGAAAATCTGAAATTTTGGTCAAAGACCTGTTTCCGGCTCTAGTTGGTCCTCGAAACTTTTCAAACCAATCAGATTAGATTTGGGCGGGGTCAAAATGTGTTTTTTGAAAAATTTATTTCCGAGATTTTTGGTAATTAAGGCGAATGGGGTATCATTTTCCGCGAAATTTAGAACGCTGAATCCATTTAAATTGGTCCTGAAACGAAATGCGCCCTCTGGATAAGGTTATGGGTCAAAATGGGTACCTTTCTACCTCCCCGCCCACCGCATTGAAAGTGTTAAACTTATTTTCTCCTTCATTTTCTATTTACTACTGGTAAATACGGCCTTCTGCATGGATCTCAAACCCAACACTAACTTTCTCATTACGAATGGGAACCAAAATTTTTTAATTGGACGCTGAATCGATTAAAATGCGTCTTTATGCTCCTCCTTGCCGCAACTTTGCATGTTTATAAAATTCTTGGTAAAATCCGAATCTGCAATAAAAAAAAAATAGGGCTTCTCATTTAAAATAAGAAATTTAGTGTCCGTTGCGCACATTTGCGTTTGTGGTCATTATTGAGATCCTTGCAGAAAAATAGCCACACATGCCATTTTTGAACCTTTTCAAACACTCCAGAATAACGATTTTAGCAGACGATGAGGACTTTTTTTGGCCTAAACATCATGTAATCAAACGTCAATAGCGGTTAAACTTTTTTGCGGCCCTCGCCATTATAGCAGGCGCACAGTCCAACCTGGATGAAAAAAGTATCGTTTCATGATGATTTAGAATTTAATTATTCTACATCAGGCAACTTCAATCTAAGAAGAAAAATAAGTTAACTTCAACTTGATGTTGATGAACTCAGATGCCCAACCGAGTGTTGAAAACCATTGAAAAATATGCCATTACTTGGGGAGCCAACGGATCTATGCACTTTTGAGTCTTTTTGCCCAATTTTGGTTCATCTATCATTCAATAGTAACCAAATAAATTCATTACTGAGGTCAATGTCCTCAATTTGCCAATAACTGCGGCGTTTTGAATGTATGACATTTAAATTTGAACGCTTCATTATCCTAAGTGGACCTTGATCGTGTCGGAAAACAAATCCTTGAGGTATCAGCACAATGTATCGAAATTCAAAATGAAATATTATAATATGATATTACCCGAAAAATTACCTTCTCATTCATAGAAGCGGCAATCTTTTTTCTTATCGACTTATAGTCCAAAATTCAGTGGGAAATTGCCCCCTTAGGCGCCTCGGTCCAAAGTAATTCCATAAAATCGAGTTTCAAAAAGGTCATTTTCACCCCTCATTCAAGCCGAAAAGAAGTGGTAAACTTTATTTTCGAATTTTTGGAAAAACAGTTTCTTTTAATAACGACGATTTCCAGGTAAAAATGAGGTTGGTGTAACCAGAACTCAAATAAACTCTAAGTAGGTACACGTTTTCAAGTTTATCGTATTATTTTTAAGAATTTTAAAGATATTTCATCGCCGGGCTTATCAGCGAAGTTCTAACCTCTTTTCTCATAGCGCTCCCCTCTCAGCCTTGATTACAAATTGAATGATTCCAGACAACTTTAGCAGTCGAATTGAAAGAGTTTCACAATTAAAACGAAGATAAGATCAACAGCGGACAATAGAAGCTGAGCATTGACGGGATAAAGTCAATAGTCTCAAGACTGAGTCCAAAGTACCAACGTTAATTGGAGGGTTAAGTGTTGAAGCTACTGATAGTCCGCCCATTGTATTTGTTTCAGGCGTTTAAAAGTAACAAAGGGCTCCTAAGGGAAGTACGATTATCTTTGGAAAGGATCAGGAAGAACGACACAAAAATGGGAAAAGAAAGCGGGAAGAGGAGACAAAATAAAGATAAAGGAAAGGGAGAAAAGGGGAAAAGATGAGTGAAACCTGAGGGAGGAGTTTTGAAGGTTGAAGCTCTTTTGACGGGTTCCTTGGAGCACTGGCGGTTCTTTTTGATGTGTGTATTATTTTATTAGCCTTACGAGGGAAAGAGGAAACGCCCGTCCAATTACCTGACTTCCCCCTTTTTGGACTATCTTGTTCGGGAAAAGGGAAAACTCCCTCGTTGGTCCTCGAGAATCTTGTTCCTTTCGTTCTGGTCTTCGGAAAGAGAGGAGGAAAAAAAAAAAAGAAAATTTCCCAAGCGTGGGGGGGTAAGATGCACTTTCTCGTCGTCAGAAGGGTTTTCCCATGAGAGTTTCCCCTACCCTCGGATTCAGCGCTAACTCTTCCGGACAGCGCCACCTGGCGCCCCTCAGTCGAACTGGAATGCTCAGGTCCTACATGCTCGTTGTGAGAATAGTAATAACGAGGATTTTCGATGCAGGTATCATCTTATTTGGGGGGGGGGGGGGGGGTCAAAATGTGTTTTTTGAAAAATGGATTTTCGAGATTTTGGGCGATCTAGGCGAGTAGGGTATCATTTTCCACTAAATTTTGGACGCTGAATCCAATGAAACGGGTTCCAGAACGATTGGCACCCACTGGAAGAAGTTCTGGGGCAAATTGGGTATTTATTACCCATTTTGAATATGTGTATTCGGGATTTCTGCTACCTAGGCGTGTGGGGTATAGTTTTCCATTATTATTATCATTATTATCCATTATTATATATTTTCCATTCTTATTATTGATCCTCAAACAGGAAGAATCACGGATGGCTCACTGGTTACAAACATTAGCCTTAGGCTTCACCTACTGCCACCCCTAATACCCCAAGTCAATCCCAATGTCCAAAGCAAAATCAATCTCCATCAGAGAAACTCCAAAGGTCGGAGTCCGGACAGAATTCCTGACACGTAACTTCCGAAAAAGCTTCCCCCGAGAAAAAAAGAGGAAAATGAGCGTTTGAAAACCCCGTTTCAAAATTGAGGAAGAGCAATGAGGTTGAGGATGTTGAAAGCGGGTATTTTCGTTACCTCCGGCCCCTTTTCTCGCCGTTTGTATTTTACGTCCATTTAGTTTGGGGAGTTGAAGTGAGACAGTTTGGGACGTTTGAGTGATGGGTCCCCAGACTGCGCTAATGTTGACAAATGAACCCTCGACGTTCGCTACCTTATTACCGGCTTCTGTCACCACTTCATCCAACTCCTGCTTCCTAATCCTGGACGGTTTTCTGTTGGAGAACTTTTTTTGCGCTTTTAACCTCGTTATTTATTACGCTCGTGACCTAATTTTTACCCTTTTTCTCCTGGATTTCTTAACTGTCGACTATCCTGAGTTTGACCATCGTCAGGCATCTGACACCAGAAGAAACGATGGAGAATAATTGGCTCGTGGGCCAGAGATTCAGCTCGAAACAACCACCAAACGACGTATACTTCACCAAGCAGACACTAATTTTACTTACATGGCCACGAATTTGGTAGTTACCTGCAACAAAAAAAAGAAATACATTGTATTACGTTGAACAATATTAGTGCAAACCCAACAGAAATAAACGTGGTAATTGAATAATTAACATAAAAACATGACCAAGGTCATGAGGGGTCGAGCACCTTAGATTGGCCCCAGTTCAATTCAATTCAATTCATTTATTGTTGTTTCAGGTAACTTCAGCCACTTTACAAATGTCTAGCAAGTACATAAAATGTTTCAAAAAAACTAGGTCACATGAGTCACATAAATATTACACAACCACACAAAAAAAAAAGTCAAAGTCTATGAAAGCGACCTGTGGGGTTTTATGTTTTTCGGGTTGCTGATTTCAAATCGATTGCCAGTTTTTCAGATCAGATTGCTTTCAAGGTCATTTGAAGGTCAAATGTAGAAAATAAGGCTTCAAAAATCTGAAAAAATTCAGACATAGGTTTTTTAGAATGCTGAATCCGAATCCGGTGTTGGTTGACCTTCATGAGGTCAATTTCAAGGTCATTTGAAGGTCAAACCAACAAAATAACCTAAAAAAAAAATTGTAAAAATTTATGTATGCGTTTCAAGGGTCGCTGAATCCAACCCTGGATTCTCTTTTTTTTTTCCTGCCTCTCTTACTCCTAATTTCATTTCTTAGAGATTATAGCCAGGGTGACTTTTAACTGTCTGCTTCAGATGAGGTTGAGGTGTCCGCTTCAATCAATTTCCTCCCATTTATAATTGACCCCAGTTGGACTGTACAGTGGAGGATTTAATAGGGTGAGAAAAACTCCTTGCCTGTCGACTTCACCACCCTTAACATCGACTATGTACTGGCTATGCAATCAAAATCACCTTTGTTTTGCTGAAACAAGGGGTGAAAACAGCAGCAAGATAGCTGGCATTGATGAACTTCACCTCGGAAGGTTATCTTATTCCACAGCACCAGAGGCAGGCAATACCTATGGGATGACTAACTAAATTTTAGCCCCCAGATCACGGCAAAACGCTGAAAATTCTTTCAAAGAGTTGGTTATTTCTCGGACCAGGAGCATGGAGAGTCACTCCAATCGATTCAGCGTCCAAAATGCAGTGGAAAATGATACTCCACACTCCCAAATAGCCAAGAATCTGGAAACCCCCTATTCAAAATTGATAGATAGATACCCATTATGACCCGTGACCTCTTCCAGTGGGCTCCAATCGTTTCTTGGACCCATTTTATTAGATTCAGCGTCCAAATTTTAGTCGAAAATGATACCTCACACGTGAAGGTGCCAGAAATCTCGAAAACACATTCAAAATGGGTAGAAACATACCCATTTGGCCCATAAGGTCTTCCGGTTGGTGCCAATCGTTCTGGGACCTATTTCATTGGATTCAACGTCCAAATTTAGCGGAAAATGATACCCCACACGCCTAGATCGACAAAAATCTCGAAAACCCATTTTTCGAAGTACAAATTTTGACCCCTACCCCGCCCAAATTTGGTCCGATCGGGCTGAAAAGTTTCGAGCACTATCTAGAACCGTTAACATACTCCTGATCCAAATTTCATATTTTTAGAAAATTTTCTACAACCAAAAACAGCGCGGATGGCGGACGGACATTTGACTTTCTTGATCCAGACAGGATGCAGTTGATGTTGTCACGCAGATTATAACCAATTCATACTAAAAATCTCGCAATCGTCTTCAAACAGCTCCGTTAAATTGACACTTTGAAGACTCCAATACGTAATATTTTTGATGAGATCTCAATGAAATCGAGTCTGAGCGCTCCAGGAAGATTGCGGTCGGGGAGTAACAAGATTGAAGGCGTGGCGAAGGGAGATCAAGCGGGTAGTAATTTGATGAATAAGCCTTATTAGGGGGAGGGAGTGTTGGTGTTAACCCCCTACCCCCTTTCCGACCGCGGGTGTGCTGCTATCTATCACACCCTCTTAACCCCTCGGCCTGTATCCACTGTACCTCGTGTGATATTTCTCCTCGGTGATTGCACTCTCATCAACGCCGCGACTGGAAATCCCTATCCTTCACGACAGAAAGGGCTCTCACTCTCCTTTCTGTAGAACTAACACACTTCCTGGAGACATTTTTCTTTCTAGAACAGATTGCTTCAGAGACCTACCTACTACCAGTGCCAATTCAGGAGGTTGGCTTTACTGAATCCTCATTCTGATTGCGTATTCCATTGAGACCCCCTTCTACTTATCTTGTAGCTTGGTGTTGATAAATGTCCATCAGTACTGGAAAACTGTGTCAAATATCTGGGTAAGTAGAAGTGATCGACCTCTAGCATGAAAATATCCAGGAGCAGAATCCGGAAAACGTTCTTTGTACATAGAATCACAAAAAACAGCGCTGCGAATTCATCAACAGAGGTTGGTTAGGTATTCCTCGGACCAAGATCATGGAGAAAATGGGGAAAACAGTGAGAGTAGGTAGTAATTTGATGAATAAGCCTTATTAGGGGGAGGGAGTGTTGGTGTTAACCCCCTACCCCCTTTCCAACCGCGGGTGTGCTGCTATCTATCACACCCTCTTAACCTTCCCCTAGGCCTGTATCCACTGTACCTCGTGTGATATTTCTCCTTGGTGTTCCATTGAGGCCCCTTCTACCTATCTTGTAGCTTGGTGTTGATAAATTTCCATCAATATTGGAAAACTGTGTCAAATATCTGGGTAAGTAGAAGTGATCGACCTCTAGCATGAAAATATCTAGGAGCAGAATCCGGAAAACGTTCTTTATACAAAAAACTTTTGTCTGAATTTTTTCAAATTTTTTAAGCCTATTCTTAAAATTTGACCTTCAAATGACCTTATATGACCTTCAGATAACCAGACATGATCGAACCAACCCTGGATTTGGATTCAGCGACCCTCAAAACACATACCTACATAAATTTTTACAATTTTTTTTTTTTAGGTTATTTTTTTGGTTTGAACTTCAAATGACCTTGACCTTGACCTCATGAAGGTCAACTGACACCAGATTCGGATTCAGCGTTCTAAAAAACCTATGTCTGAATTTTTTTCAGATTTTTTAAGCGATTTTTTTTTTAGCTATATTTTCTCCATTTGACCTTCAAATGACCTTGAAAGCGATCTGATCTGAAAAAACTGGCAAAAGATTCGAAATCAGCGATCCGAAAAACATAAAACCCCACAGGTTGCTTTAATGGACTTTGACTTTTTTTTTTTTTTTGTGGGGTTGTGTAATTATCTCCTAATTGATATTTGGAGAGTACTCAACTATTTGGCAAAGTCATTGGATACTCTAAAAAAAAATGGACGAATCTTCATTTGAAACCCACAGTATTGACTCTTCTTATGACTGTGAAGAGTTTCTTGGAACAGAACCCGAGTAGAACACCAAAAACTCTGCAAATCTTGATTCTTCATTTCACTCTAAATCTTCATAACGCTCTGCACTTTCTAGGAACGAAAAGCTTTCGTAGAGTGGGGAGTTTGCACATTCAGAGTGGAGAGTGATGAGCGAGGAGTTTTTAGGAATAGGCCGCAGCTCTCTGTGGTGAACTACGACGGATTATTGGGTTTTATGTTGGTTTGTCCACATTGGCCGATGATATAGTTCAAGTAGCATCAAGAACCCAGGCTTTCATCTACCTCCTCTATGCGAGCATTGCTCGTCTTGACGGTACATTTAGAAAAAATCGGACAGATTTCAGGGAAGAAGATTCATCCCACATGAATAATAAACGTCTAGCAAATACCTCCTAGGAGAGTTGAAGCCGACGAGGGAAGATTGGGCTTTGAGAGAAGAGGTGAATAAGCCGCGTTTCTCAGTGAATAGCAGTGGTCGGTTCATGGGCTCGAGGAGCGCGTCTTCGAGATAATTATTCACAGGGAATCGCATCAAACATTCAACACAAAGTCCGCAAGGGAGTTTACTCTCAGCCCTGTATAATAAATGAGGTGATTACAGTAAGGAACGGATGAAGGTTTGAAGTCATCAATACGATATAATACCTTTATAACAAGTAGGTACCTCGAGGAAGACTACTCAAAGCGGAAAGGGCCTTATTAAAGGAAAGCTTTCCAAACCCCACCCTCGACATCATCTCTCTTGAGCAACTGTATTAAAGTCAAAAAGCCTCGAGGATATTATCAATCAAACTGGGTTTTCCTCGAAAAGGGAGGAGGAGCCACGGACCCATCTAAGCGTAATTATATGCGATCTCCGGGTGATGAATAGGGTAGCCGATCACAGTAGACAATACAACGTTAACTAATTTGGCGCAAGCTCGGCCCTTCGTTGTATGAAACCCTTGAAATCTGTCTGCCAGAGGCGTCAGAGAGCAGACATTCTCACCCTCAAGATCCCTCCAGGACGGTTTAAGTAATTAATTTTCGGAATTCGACTGTTTGACTGATTAGCTTGGCACTTCGTTGGTATTAACATTAGGAAATTACACTGCATCGGACTTCATCAGTCATTCTAAGCTCAGACCGTGAACCACGAAGGCTCATCCGAATCATCCTCATTGGAATGGTTCAAGTTTGTGGTGGTAAAATGGTGTAGGTATCTATTCCATTTAACCCCCCTCCCCCCTATGTGACTGCCTCTTGCCCGCCCTGGTTGCCCTAGGCAATAAGAATGTTCTTTTTCACATTTTAATTAATATACACACATTTTGGGGCAGTCTTGAGCCCCAATTGGCAGACGAACCTTAACCCTGGGCGCTTTGCGCTCGTTTGCGTCCAAAGTCCGTGTGTAGTTCACTAATTCCTTCTTAATGATCTCACTGATGAAGAACGATATTCATAACAAACGCAGATTACCAACTTCTTCATCAGTTACGATGGAAGCGTCGACCAATCTCATCGTAATCTATGTGGATCACTGCGTGTCCTAATTAATTATTTATGATTTGAATGAGATTTAGGTCTGTGACCCATTTCCTTCTCTATTTGGCCCTCAAAAAATTCCCATTTGGGGGAATAGGGGTCAAAATGTTTTTCAAAAAATGGATTTATCGACATTTTAGGCGATATGGGCGTGTGGGATATCATTTTCAACTAAATTTTGGATGCTGAATCAATTGATAAGGGTCTCAGGCCTATTGGCACCAACCGGAGTTACGTTTGCGTCAAAACCTATCAACCATTTTCGGGGTATCATTTTTCTATTATTACTAGGAAAAGATTATTTATTTCAACTTGAGGGAGAATCCGTATGTACGCTGAACTTTCGAAAACCTGACTATAAAAACGCTGCAAATTCTTTCCCACGGGTTGGTTATTCCTCGGATCAGGCGGATGGAGACTCATTTCTTCAAAATGGGGGGAAATGGGGGAAACAGTGAGTGTGTTAGTGGAAAATGATACCCCACACGCCTAGGTACCAGAAATGTCGAAAACACATATACAAAATGGGTAGATAGATACCCATTTTGACCCATAACTTATTCCGGTGGGTGCCAATTGTTCAAGGGCCCATTTCATTGGATTCAGCGTCCAAAATGTACTGGAAAATTATACCCTACACGCCTAGATCGCCAAAAATCTCTACATTATAAGAACAAGATTAAAATCGTATCAGATAGGCCAGCAGAACTCACCATGATTGAAATAGATTTTTTGAAAATTTATTTTTTTGTTACAATTTTCATTTCTAACATCATTGATTCTGTGTTCGACCAAAAACTAGCGAGAAATTCGCGTTGAAACGAATCCCTTTTTATTCTGGATGAAAGGTCGAACAATTAATTTGGACCATACTACGGTGTTTTTGAGGTTAACCGTAGTATCGGAGGCTCATCCAAGTAGACCTGGCTACAGCAATATTAAACGTTGCCAATTATGAGATCGATGAATCCATTGGCTGATCAGTGGCGATTGAGCAATGATTGGCTATTACACAAGACGATTGCGGATTTCTAATAACAACTCGCAAGCGCAATGGGTCTCAAGATGATCCACAAATCAGCATTTAAACTACTTCGTTATTCGAGGAGGAAAAGTCTGTTTTCTCCGCTTTAAAATCCTCTCGTAAAGCTTAAAAGATAAAATGGTTTAAAAGGTAAATAAGAAGGAGGGTAGTCGGTGATAAAGTGCGAGTGAAAGGTCTTTTGTATAAAAGGGAGGACCCGAGAAAAGCTTAAAGACTTGCAACACAATATGGAAGAGGATACCGTTGAAGGGGTTTTCCCAAGAACATGAGTGGGGGTGGGGAGGGGGGTCTCTGAAATAAAGTGGTTTCGGATATTTGAGCTTGGGACACTTTGTCTATTGGCAAAACAAAGAGGTTCTTCCTTTTCATGCAAAACTTACCTTCGACCTGAGCTCGTCCAGGGGGTAAATACGGTCGTACGAAGTGGATTTTCACGAGGGGTTCAAAAAAATGCCACGACTTGGCCACTCGCTCCTTTTGTTGAACAGTTCATTGGGCGAATAAAGTCGGTTAAGAAGGTGAGCTCGAGCTAAGTCAAAAATAAGCTCGGGGATACGACGAGCGTTGAGAATGTAATCATGGCTACAACTTGTGGCGCTGAAAGTTGACTTCTCTCTTTCAGAACGAAACTGAGAAAACCTCTTTGCTCACAAAATGGCAACGAGAAAAGAATTCAACTTTTACCTTCTGCTTTTTCATGTGGGAGATTTTATCAAGAGCTGGTTTAAGGTAGAGAGTTGTTTAAAGTATAAAATAACTTTCTTATGTGGGCTGCTACGGACCTTTCTTTCAAACCACTACTTCTGAGTTGAGCTGGAAGATGCGTTCTCAGAAACCAAAAGGATCAAAACTGGTGTTCCACAAGGTAGCCCACTCTTGTATGTGTTTTGAAGGAGCGACCTACCCAAACGGGAAGAAAAGACTGCCAACATTTGCAGATGACACTGCAGTCCTTGCAGTTGGTGAAAACAACAGGGAGACCACATCAAAACTGCGCAGAACTCTTGATTGGCTGCACAACTCCAGGGCAATGTGGAGGATCACCTGGCAATGTCCTGCCATTATGCCAACGAATTTACGTGACTTATCTCCGAAATCACCATAGTTTGGAAACCTCCTCTGGTCGGCAATCCAACAGATTCATTTTACACGAGCAAGCCTGATAAATACACCCAAACAATGTCATCAGAGAGAGATATGGAATATAAGAGTATCAATTTGCAACGTGGTGCTTTTGTTGAGGAAGTATATTGCAGCGGAACTACAGAAACGATGAGCACTGGCCAATGGAAAGGTTTTCTTTGGGGGTGTTGATTGGGCTTGCCCATGTAAAATAAATCGGTTGGATCGTCGACCATCACTGGTGAGTCTATTGCCGGAAGACCCTCCAACTCATTTGATCGTTAGTTGCAGCCATGGTCAGCGGTACTGGTAGTAAGTAGGGCAGAAAGGCACTGCAAAGGGCTGGTGAGACCAGAAGCCTGGCAGACCCAAAGACGGACAGAGTCTAACAGCGAAGGCGATTTGAATCGCCAGCTTATGGCGGAGGCAAACCGTCGATTGACCATGGAATCTAGGTTGCACATGGACAACAAGTAGTTCATCTTGTCCCAGGGCATCCCTCTCATAAAAGCGATGTAACGAAGAAAGCGTTGTTGGACCCGCTCAATCTTCAGTTCACACAATTCGTAGAAGGGTGATCTGACCATAGACGCATACTCGTGATTCTGGAGAACAAGAGAGGTGGTGGAGTGGGGGAACAACGGATTTGTAGAGAGTAACGATGGCTTTGGTGGAGGTGAACTCGCAAGATGCTCTTTTCAAAAAGCTGTAAGCCAGCATGGGTCTACACACAATGGCGGCAATAAGGTTGAAAAGGACAGGTTGAGAGAAAAGGACGTCCACAGTAGCCTGGAGAGTTCAGCAGTTTGACAGGAAGATGACGCTGAATGACTGCAGGTTTTCAGCAAACTTAAGGAAGGAAGCTGTGTTGAAGACCAGGAGGAACAGCCCACATGGGTCTACTCACAATGGCGTCAATGAGGCTGGAGAAGGACACGTTGAGAGAAAAGGACATCCACAGTAGCCTGGAGAGATCAGCAGTTTGACAGGAAGATGACGCTGAATAACTTCAGGTCGTCCGCAAACATAAGGAAGGAGGCTGTGTTGAAGACCAAGAGGAACAATAAGGGCACAAGGTGAGAACCCTGGGGAACTCCAGAGGGAGCAGACATGAACCAGAAGAGAATATGAGACCTTCCAGAGAGGTAGTTGGAGATCCACCCGAGGAAGGAACTGTGGACATCCATTTGATTCAGAACCTGGAGGTTGTGCGAGAGTCAGTCAAGATACGAAGATACGAGAGGGTGGCTAAATGAAGCGCTCATTTCCTGCCAACGTTAACGATTTTGTTGGTATATTGTTGTTAAGTTACGATATAACGTAAATTATTCTGATATAACGTTATATCAGGGATTAGGAAGCATCCCAGAGTAAAATTTCCTCCCCGCAAGCTCAAGTTACGTTCACCGCCTCGATGAAAAGTTTGATCAAAAGACGGTAGCTCGGTAGGCGCGGCCCAACCTAATCGCGAAAAGCTCCATGTTATCCTCTTCCCTTGGCGTTCTCTTCCGAAATTAGAGCAGAGCGGAGGCAAGGAAGTGATCAAGGGAGTAGCAACTTTTCGCGTTTAAAACACGTTTCTGGTTAAAACCCAACGTTGTTGAGCGGATTCGAAGTTTAATCGCCGGAGCTTCTTCGGGCAAGGTTCGTCTTTCCTGAGAGAAGAGAAACTTGCTATAATGTTCATAAGGATCTCGTTACCGCAACGATCTCCGTCCTAGTAATTTTCGTCGTCCTCTCCCACCTGCCGCGTTATTGAATTAGTTCGTTGTAATAAGTACCTAATTAATATAACGGCTATAGTGACTTTGTTCGGGAAGAATTAGAATTTGTGCGTTCGGGAACACTTTGTGATAACCTGAAATCTGTAGCGCGGATCAATGCAAAAGTGCAATAAAAACGAAGAAATCAAATTGACGAGGAATGGAGGGCAAATCCTCTATTCCTTGTCACTACTCAACCTATCTTATTGCTTAGAAGTGACGCTAGGTTGCATCTTTTTCTTCTCGTTTTGTTAACAACCTTGTTACTATTGTCGGCTCCGCCGGCGAATGTTGGAACCTTCACTCCTCACGCGGTTATGAGAGTGTTCCAACTTTATATTCCAAAATTCCATCGTGTTCACCCCCAACATTATTGGAAAACTTGGTGAGTGATTAACTAGCCATTTTAGTCAAACGTCCTGAACCATCATGATTTATGTCCTGTTCTGAGTAGGCTAGGTATTTACTCCAAAGACCCCTATGATATTTTTACCTGGTTTTCAATTTTAGGGTGTTTTATCAAATTGGTCAGATTTATTTCAGTGACAAATTCAGTCTATTGAAGGTTCGGTACACGAGGGGTCCTCGATGTCAGCTCGCTCTTCCGCCCTGTCACACAACCCCCACCAACAGAATTCATTCTTCTTCATCGCATTCTTATATATCAATACAAACTTCATGTGTTTCATCAATATATATCAATCATATATCAATACAAACTTCATCTTTCATGTGTTTTCTACATTGCTATTAAGTGTAAGCCCTCAGGCTTGCTGCCTCCTGAAGGCCAGAAGGGAAGGAGCATTTGGAGAGAGCTCCAGGGCTTCACTCCTTGCCGAGGCTTCCAACCAGGCGGTCGTTGTCGAGGCGCCCCTCGGGAGGCGCCCAACATGTTGGAGTCATATATTTTTGTAACCCTGTCGTGCAAGTGCATCTCACTCAGTCCATCCTGGCTCTGTCCTGTGCTTGCTCTGAAGTGAACTCTGCTACTGTGCTGAAGTCAACCGAAGCTGTAATATTGTGTTCCCCATGCCATGAGATGATAAAGGACTCAAATTAATAAGCCTCGCTGTGTACCTGCGGGACAGCATGCCCCCTCCTGTTTTTCCTTCAATTTCGACGCCGTTTTCGTCAGCCGGTATCGTTGCACTTGCTCATCAAATTGTATTTCATGTATATCATAATTTCATGTATCTTGTATTAATTGTATTTTATGCTCCACATGTTGTCTAATTTACTTTGTCGAATTACTTTGTCTTGTATCAATTCTAGCCCAGGTTGAGGCATATTCTCCTTTGCAACGTGTCCTTGTTTTTAAATATAATTCATTTTGTATCAATGTATTTTATGCTCATCCATGGTATCCCTAGTTGGTCAGTCGTAAGTCTTGGACTTACATTGTGTAACCTCTCGCTAGGTCCATTCAAAACCTCCGAAGAAACCCGAATTAAATTATAACAGATTTTAATACGAGAGAGGCTTACATAAGTACCAATTTTGACCCATAACCTCATCCAGAGGGCGCCAATCGTTCCGAGACCCATTTCATTGGATTCAGCGTCCAAAATTTAACGGTATATTCAATAATATCCCACACCCCTAGATCACCAAAAATCTCGAAAATCCCTTTTTCGCCCACATTGTGTCCCCTACCCCACCCAAATTTGGAGATTGACGTTTTGCATGAAAACATGAGTTGATTATTTGAGGAATAACCAACGAAAACTGACGTTTCAAACAAAATCCGACTCCGTCAAGTGGAAACGAGATATAGAATAACGGCAGAGGCTATTGACAACACATAAGGAGGGAGTTGTCAATTTCACATAAATTTCGTGCTTGTTCGACTGAATGGGGATATGAGAGCCTCGTGACTGCTGGAGAATTCATTTTTCGAAATACACATATTAACTCCCACACACAAAGGAGTGTCCCGGACTCACTCCAACCAATTCAGCGTCCAAAACACACAGGAAAATGATATCCCACACCTAGGTACACCCCAAAAATCTCAATAACCCACTGTTGAAGTAGAAAGATAGTGGTAGGTACCCATTGAGGCCCATTCCCACCCTCAGTGGGCACCAATTAGTCCAGAAAACATTCTCATGCCCAACCCTCGAAACATTCAAGTCCGATTGGTCCAAATTTTGGGTGGGTAGGGGTGAAGATGTGTTTTTTGATCTCGTCTTTCGGGACTTCAGGGAACAAGGCAAGTGGAGTATGATTTAATTAAATTTTGCCGACTAGGGGAGAGTATGGGTCAAAACGAGATCAAAATCAGGGTGAAAATCCAAGGTGAAAGTCCTTGCTTACTTTACTCTACTTTTACTTACTTCATAGGCGTGTGGGGGATGTTTTCCCACTAAATAAGACTCATTAAGACTCATACCCACCCTCAGTGGGCACCAATTAGTCCAGGAAACATTCTCATGCCCAACCCTCAAAACATTTAAGTCCAATTGGTCCAAATTTTTGGTGGGTAGGGGTGAAGATGTGTTTTTTGATCTCGTCTTTCGGGACTTAGGGAACTAGGCAAGTGGAGTATCAATTTCCATTGAATTTTGCCGACTGGAGGGTGCCTGAACTGGGTAGGGGTCAAAACGAGATCAAAATCCAAGGTGAAAGTCCTTGCTTACTGTACTTTACTTCTGCTTACTACATAGGTGTGTGGGGGATGTTTTTCCACTAATAACGGACGCTGAATTGGATGGAATGAGTCCGGGACACTCTACATTCACTTGAAGGCCATTTGTTCAAAAAGAAATTATAAATATTGTCGTATTGATGGCAGCATTCTGTACCTGTATCATTATTGTGAATAAGTACACCACGATTCTCGGTTTTCCACCGAAGTAAGGTAAGAAGCTACCTCCCGATTCACTTTGTTCGCTCCATATTGTTGGATCCGTTCAAAAGAGGAAAACGTAAAGCGGACGGTAAGGTTTCCTTTTTTTGTTTAATAAATAAAAAGCTTCGGAGAAGCGTTGGGCATTCAAGGCGGGAAAAGAATCGGGAAAATGGCGGCCACGTGTATTATACAGCATCCTCGGTTATACACGTGTAAGAAAAGGGCCTCAGCCCAGGACGTAGGCGCCCGATCGCGTTAAATATCACCTTGAGAGACTGGCGCAATCCTTCTCTCCGAAGGGGATTATGAATAACATACGTTTGGCTCGCTCGGTGTATTACGGAATTACAACGTTCAACGCGGGACATTGTAATCTTACTAATGTAAGTGGTTTTCTGCGTGAATCTTCCGTCGGTAATTCATCTTCTCTCACCACCATCTTGAGTTTGATTGTTCAGGAAGAACAATCCTGAGAAAGATATTGTTTTACTGCACCATTTCGCACGGGATTGTTGAGATATGAACGGTTTTCTTTCTTTTTTTCAGAGAAGACACATTCAAGAGGGAATGCATTCGTGGAGGAATATAAATGTTTGCGTACAACGCCATTAAAACGTTGACGCCATACACGAGCAGATGTCTGCGGCAGATTAAGCGTTTTCAAACGATATCGGCCGGATAGATTTGTGCGTTAGTGGGCGTAAAAAAGATAAAAGATGTGTAAAATCGGACGACAATCGGCCAAGCGATATCTGCGGGGGTTGAAAGGTTGAAATCGGGCAAACGGTAGTCTGGGCGTACCCGGATTTCTGGTACTTAGGCGTGTGGGGCACCCCTGTGACAGTATTTGCAGCGTTTTGTCATTAAAAACCACCTGAATCTCTACTTCATGGGAAACCGAATAAACCGACTTATAATTTCCCGAATTATAAAGTTAATTATATAAAATTAATGTAGGAAAGGTGGAAATGATAATATTTCATTCTTATTGCTGCTCATGGCTAGTATGCGATGATCACGTTATTCAACTTTGTATTCCACATCTACGGAGAGGAATTGTAATTTTGTTGTCTTCCGAATGAGCGTCACGTAATTTTGATTGAACCGCTCCTTCAAAAGGGAGGAAGGTGTAGTTACACGTGCTGAGCAACATTCAGCTCATGGAGGGGATTAAGGGGGGGAATTATTCATGATTAACAATCCTCAGTATTGCGACCGACTTGGTTTACGGCGCAATTAGCTCTGCGCTCCGTACGAGTTATTTGCCGTTGTAAATATTTTAAGTCTCAACCCTCGCAACAAAAATGTAGCTAAATTAAAAGAAAGAAGGTCATAACTTGGTGATAATGAAGGTTCTCGTTAGTTGAAATGAAACTTTTGTGGAAAATGTTTATTGAATTTGTAAATAGGTAGTGAATTATGATCAGAGGGTTAGGGTGAGTGAGGGGTGGGATTTTAAAAATGAGTTCGATCGTTTCCTACACAAAATCCCCTGTACGATTATACTACAAGAGCTACGTCAAATTTTTCCTTTGCATTTACTCATTAGAATATAGAGTACATTACTTATAATTTGAATTGTATAAAATGCTAATCTTCACCTTAAGCCAAGACTTGCTTATTTCTACACTCTACTCAAATGCAACCAGAGCCTTCACCTTATTACTTTAATATAACGTGTTGTTATGTACTTGATATGAAATATAAAAGATTTGTTTCGTCTGAGTAAGACATAATTATTGCTATTTATTATCAAGGTAATGCAAATAATTGCTGTTTATATGCAAATAATTGTAGTACATTTATAAAAAGAATTTACCAACCCTCTCTTTTGAAGTCTTCAAGCTAAAAACTGCACTCTTGTGAATTTTCATACTTACCAAAAAATGCATTTTGGTTGATCACACCTTGTTTAACACCGATCGGTCCGGGACCAATGGATTCAGCGTCCGAAATTGAATAGAAAAAGATACACCACACGCCTGCATAGCCCTAATACTGTATACTGTATGAGGGTTTTTACAAATCGTTGAAAAATTTAGTTACTCAGTGATCATACGATTAATGCCCTTCAAGAAGGGAATTTTAATATGATATTCTCTCCCGTTCTGGTGCATTTATCTTCGGACACTGTGAGGGGTTTTTCAAGTAATTCTCTATAAGGGTTTGCTATTTATTCATCAAACAATCAACCTATGTGGTCATGCAACAGATCAACATCTCCGATTGGCCCTGAAATTGGACATTTTTCGATTCACTGCTTAGACAAAAAAGGGTGGAAATTTATCCAGAATGGTTGATTATTCCTAGGTGCATGAGTATAGTGAAAACAGTAAATGTAGAGTGTCCTGGACTCATTCTAATCGATTCTACAACCGAAATTTTGTGGAAAATGGTACCACACAAGCCAAAGTACCCAAAAATATTAAAAC
This sequence comes from Cyrtorhinus lividipennis, assembly GCA_019603395.1. Classification (NCBI taxonomy): domain Eukaryota; kingdom Metazoa; phylum Arthropoda; class Insecta; order Hemiptera; family Miridae; genus Cyrtorhinus; species Cyrtorhinus lividipennis. The sequence goes on from CM034004.1 coordinate 24,474,556, forward strand.
TCCCCTTTCAAAATTGGTAGGTAGGTACCTATTTGATCCATACACACATCCAGTGGGCCCCAATCAGCCTGGAATCCATCGAAATGGATTCAGCGTCCCAAATTTGATGGAAAATGATACCCCACATATCTAGTTCCCAAAAAGACCCGAAAGTTCAAACCCGAGTTCAAAAAACACATTTTCACTCCAAATATGGTCAGTTCAGGCTGAAACGCTTCGATGACTAGAGGAGACTGAGAGGTCTCTGGCTAAAATTTTGGATTTTTAGAAAAATGTCTACAAATCAGAAATGGCGTGAATGGCTCGGTGGACGTACTCAGCAGAATAATTGAGTGGCCCACTTCCCAAAATAACTGGTAATTGATTATTGAAAGTGATATCCAGTGATCAAGGGCTTTAAATAGAGCCCAAACACGACCCTCTTACGTTAAGTCAATTGCCAAAATAATGGCCCATCCACGAAAATAATTTTTGGCAGTTAATAATCATTATCACGAGGGGGGGGGGGGTGTTAATTTTTAAAAAATACCGCGAAAATACCTACCTACCTACCTCATGGGTTCACCTTGCAAACTAAAACCTTGATTCGTCCTGTTATGTTGGCAGTACTGTCATGGAGGCCGTGGACCTGACGTCAGAGGGGGGGGGGCTCTTATCAGTCAGCTGATGATAGGCAGAACCCCCATATTCTCCCTACTGTGGTGTATCATTTTGGACCGTGAATCGAATGAAGTGGATCCCAGAACGATTGGCTCCCACCGGAAGAGGTTAGGGGTCAAAATCGGTACCTAACTACCCATTTTGAATGTGTTTTCGAGATTTCTGTAACCTAGGCGCGTGGGGTATCATTTTCCACTAAATTTTGGACCCTGAATCGATTGGGAGGGGTCTGAGACCCGCCACATTAACTGTTTCCTCCATTTTCCTCATGTTGAAGAAATGAGTCTCCATGCGCCTGGTCCAAGGAATAACCATCCTCTGTGAAAGAATTTGCTGCGTTTTTACACATACATACGATGTTCAAGGCATTGTGTTCAAGACACCACTTTATATTTATATTCAATTGATCAAGCGAACCAACTTCTGAGTGGTCTGTACCTGACACCACTCCGATTCCAAGTGTAATAAATAAATACTCGCGAGTGAGAATTTAGCCCGCATTCTCGATGATTTCAGCACGGAGGAAGACGGCTGATAAGGTTGCGTGCTTCGGGCCGTAAGTAATTAAACGAGGATCGCTCAACGTCATATCCCGACTATGAAGGGGCTTCTCCACCTCGGTTGTGTTCTGATGAAATATCGTTCCTCCCTCGCGAGCTTCTCACTCGAAGGTGGACTCGTCTTTTCATTCGTTACGTAATGAAAAATTCATTCTCACTCCACCTACACTCGTTCCCTCTCTACCAGTAATATTCTACGAACAAAAGGAACGACGATACCGTGAGAGGCGTTACAATTTCTTCAACGGAGTGTGTCGAGTAATTCACACTTGCGTCAGTTGAAATAGGAGTTTCTTGTAGAAGGCACATTTCATCTGTCCATAGCTAAAATACAGCGAATAATTTCACAAGGGTTGGTGATTCCTCGGACCAGGAGCAAAATTTAGTGGAAAATGATACCTCACACCGCTCAGGCACACAAAATGTCGAAAACACATTCGAAATGGGCCATTTTGACCCATTACCTGTTCCGGTGGGCTCCAATCGTTTCGGGACCCATCTCATTGGATTCAGCGTCCAAAATTTACTGGAAAATGATACCCCACACGCCTAGTGCACCAAAATCACGAAAATCCTCTTTCAAAATGTGTTTTTAGGTAACCATTACGACCCATACCTACCCCTGGTGGCCACTAATCGGTCCGTGACCCATCTTCCTCAATTCAACGTCCAAAATTTAGTTGAAAATGATACCTCACACGCTCAGGTACACAAAATGTCGAAAACACACATTCGAAATGGGTCATTTTGACCCATAACTTCTTCCGGTGGGCTCCAATCGTTTCGGGACCCGTCTCATTGGATTCAGCGCCCAAAATTTACTGGAAAATGATACCCCACACGCCTAAGTACAAGAAATATCGAACACACATCCGAAATGGGTAGATAGATACCCAATTTGACCCATTACTTGTTCCGGTGGGCTCCAATCGTTCGGGGACCCGTCTCATTGGATTAAGCGTCCAAAATTTACTGGAAAATGATACCCCACACGCCTAGTGCACCAAAATCACGAAAATCCTCTTTCAAAATTTGTTTTTAGGTAACCATTCCGACCCATACCTATCCCTGGTGGCCATTAATCGGTCCGAGACCCATCTTCCTCAATTCAACGTCCAAAATTTAGTTGAAAATGACACCCCACATCCCTAATCCTAAAAACTCCCAAAATTTGAGTATCTATAAATACATTTCTACCTATACCGACACCCTAAATTTGGTCCAATTGAGCTGAAAATTTCTGAGGACCAACTAGAGCCAAAAACAGGTCCTTGACCAAAATTCCAGATTTTTAGAAAATTGTCTGCCATGTACCGAAAATGGCGTTAATTAATAAAATCAGTTGAGCAGTCCATTTTCCGTTAAAATGTTGTGTAAAATCTGATCAGAAATAAAAAGTGGACAAAAATCCGCAATAAACCATAGGATTATTATTCAAAAGAATAAATAAATAATCAATTAATTGCATTTTTATTTTAAAAATAATTAATGATTTATTTATTTCTCTTAATTTAATATTGTACATGGTCAAATCATATTTCAAACAAAACAATTCAAATGAAATGTAGAAACAAAAACAATTTCGGATGTTCTTTGTCTCGCTGACACAGGAGAAAAGTAGTATCCTCATATCAAGTGGATATATTCCACATATGAACAAGATGCGGCTTCCTCTCAAACTTTTTCCCTGTCGTGGTGGATACATTAACATATAGAGAGGGTGTGGGTAGGTTTTCCCAAGTTTTGTTTCCCTGAATTCTCCACCTCAGACGGCCCCAGGGGCTTTTCTCTTCTACCACTGAGCACCAAGCTCTTAATAAGGTTGCGGGAAATAGGGTTATACGTTATCTCAGCTTTTAGATTGGATTCGACTAGAAGATTGTCGAAGATTTGGTAGATTTTTGATCTTTAATTTGAACAAAAATGTCAAATACCTTGAGTCCAGAGTCACCTGGTGAAAAAATGGGTTAACGTGACGTAATTCTATAATATTCGTAATTTTGGGGGGTTAATACCTGGGGTTTGACGCCAAAACGCTCGGTTTTTTAGGTAGAGTTGAAAAAATGAATAAAATACTGAGGTAATTCGCGCTTAATCGGTCATCAAATGTTTTTTCAAGATTAATTTGTTCGTATTTTTTTGCCTTCAGCGTCCCTGGTTTGGATGGAAACAATCCACCAAAGAGGGTAAAAGTTTGGAATTTTTGCTAGAATTCATCCAAAAACCATCCGATGACTGGATGAAGAGTATGAAGAGCAAAGCATTAAATTTCTTCGCAATAAACCCATCATCCAGAACAGCTGGCTCTATTGGCAGATCTTTCCTTATTTCTGTCTAACTTCTTGAATCCAGGAATACACCAGGCAACGACCCTTTTGGAGCAATGACAACCTTGCAAGCAGGAGGCCACAAGTTACGCAACAAGAAAATTCATTCGTTCGGTCCTTTCAGTGGTGACGATTAGAGCCGTTGTTATGCGCGAATGCATGCATTCCAGGCGACTGGAGAGCTTAACAGAGATTCTATGCAGAGTCAATGTTGATAAGTCAGCCGTAATGGTGGCTGATGTCATGCCAGAGGAGATTAACTTCAATCTACCATTCAAAGTTGTCATTCAGAACCGGCAGCGTTGGAAGGGAGGCCCACACTTCTCCAAGGCTCACAGGAAGGGTACACTGACGGATTATTGGTGGAAGGTCCTGCTGGCCTAGAGGTGGAGAAGCTGGGATACTTTCTGGCTATCTCCCCTGGTCAGTTCGTCTATCAGGCAGAGGTCCATGCCGCGCAGGAGATCCGTATTCGGGGACTCACCGGCACCAAACTCATTATACTATCGGACAGCCAGGCAGCCTTCAAGTTCACCTCAATGGCTTGACAACGTCTCCAATCCCTGAAGAGGCTCTCGGAACACGGTGATGCCTTCTAAGAACCAGGCCATCATGGCATTCAAGGGAACGGACATTGACAAGAAGGGTTTGGCGTCCACTCCCATTTGCCTCAAACACTGGATTGGAGTCCTATTACCTCAACCAGCAGATCAAATTAAGGACGCTCTCAACTGGCTCCATGCTTTCAGAGGCAACCTGGCCTCAGACAGATTAAGCTCATCGTAGCCACCAAATGAAAGAAGAGCGATAGCCCTTCTTTTTCTGAGTAAAAGGACCTCAGAACCCTCACGTCCATGTACACTAGACACTGTCCTCTCAGGTCCACCAGTGTAAGACGGACAAATCAAAGACTGCCAACTGCCACTGTGTGTTGAAGGAGCAGCTTAATCAACAGCGGATCTGGGTGAAGGGCTTTTTAGCCTTTCTGACATCTCCAAGATGGCCCCTGACAGGATCATCACGGAGCTAAGCATGAGACTGTTCAGCACTGGGTACTGAGTCTGGGTACTTAATCAAGACTCAGTCGGTCGCATGGTTGTCGTTGTCGTACTTTCTCCAGGATAATTTTTCTTCTTAGGATCACTTCGATAATAACTGATTATACTTTGCCAGCCGTCATTGTCTTTCATCATTCTTCTCACCAGTCCCTCTGGTTTTCATGGTGAACCTTCACTCAGTTGTTCTCATTTGAAACACTCAACACTTTGGGGCCCTCGCTAATCCCATTCTGCGAAGGTACTGATAAAAGAGCCCTTGGCCCCAGAGAAACTGTGTCACGTTGAAATCAAGCTCCATGGTTTCCTTCCGAGCCATGGATACTAGGAATAAGGCGTTCAGTCCATCATCCCAGAGTCTCTGCTATCCAGGCCTCTAGCCATATTAGCAATATCCTCCTCTTTTCTCGTTTCTGCTGCCAAAATATGGAAGAGAATTACCCTTGCCGGTACAAGGACAGCTGGCTATAACATTGTTTTAAAGACACTTTTGATTCTCAGCGCCCCTCTTCGTTGCACTGCCAGCAGTCATTTGTTGGTAGGCAATGCTTATAGCATCGGCCAAGACTTCCGCCCCGTAAAAGAGTATTGAATGGGTTATTGACATAAGTAGCCATCGTTTCCGCAAGGTCTTGGGCCAGAGGTGTTTGCCATGATGTGGCTGAGGGCTGTTGTCTTCTTCTGCGGATCTGGGTAAAAGGCTTTCTAGCACACCTGACATCTCCGAGATGACCCCTAACGGGACCATCCGCTATCTTGGGGAGGTGAGGATCTCGCATTTTACTAGTAAGGGCGTGTAGGCACAAAACACCCGCAAATTAAGCAGTGGCCTTGTCTGTTTCCTGGTTGCCCGAGCATGGAGTGACAAGGTTTCCTTCAGTTCATTTCAATCCCTCGCAACGTGCACTATTAATTACTCCACGCTTTCTTTCCCCTCTGTCTCACAGTTCTTCGGAAAAAGTACCAACTGAAAGCCCGTGTGATCCTCTTCCAACCCCTTCAGTCCCTGGGACTGTTTTCCGGGAACAAGGGACAAGAGAAGAGCTGAAAAGACGGGTTGATAGGAGGCTCTAATCCTCCTTGAGTCACTTGTGACATCGTACGAGAGAAAAGGAGGTGGAAAGTAAGCTACTTTACTGATCAGGAAAGGATCCTCTGTCTGTTGGGGATATTGGCTTCATCGGCTCTCTCGCTTTTCTTTTTGTTCTCGGGATTACTCAACAAAAAGTACCCACCGGGACAAACACGAGTTCCATTGATATAGATGCGCCTGGTATTCCTTTTACAACGACGGACTGCGAACATATTTTAGAAAAGAGAGAAATCCTTGAGTCGCAATCTGACTCAAAAGAGAGAAAAATGAGCGTAAAAATTCAACTTTATTTGAGATTAACTAATGTATTTCATCCAAAAGACCCTTTTTTCCCCTGATACGTCAAAGTTGAGGAGAAAAGAGTAGAAGTATGAATACCTAAAGGGGCTTCTGACCACTGATTTGTCTAGGAAATGATTCCGATGAGTTTATGGGTTAAATTATTATTTTGGTTAGTTACTCCCTGAAAAGATCAACCTATGTTATCATGCGGAAAATCAATCTCCCCAATTCGGCCCAAATTTATTTATGGGAGGTCCAAGGTGTTTAGATCAAAATAAGCAAATGTATGTCCACCGTCCACACCGATCTTGGCAGTAGACATTTTTCTAGAAATCTGAAATTTTGGCCAGGAACCCGTTTCCGCCCGATCGTACCAAATTTGGTGGAGTAGGGGTAAAAATGAGTATTTCGGAAAACGGGTTATCAAGATTTTCAGCGATATAGGCGTGTGAGGTATCATTTTCCACTAAATTTTGGATGCTGTATCCAATGAGACAGGTCCCTGGGCGATTGGCGCCCACCGGGAGTGGCTATGGGTCAAAATGGGTACCTACCTACCCATTTCGAATTTGTGTTTTCGAGATTTATCGTACCTAGGCGTGTGGGGTATCATTTTCCACTGAATTTTGGATGCTGAATCCAATGAGACAGGTCCCTGGCCGATTGGCGCCCACCGGGAGTGGCTATGGGTCAAAATGGGTACCTGTCTACTTATTTCGAATGTGTGTTTTCGAGTTTTCTGGTACATAGGCGTGTGGGGTATCATTTTCCACTAAATTTTGGACCCTGAATCGATTGGAATGGGTCCGGGACCTACCACACCCACTGTTTTCCCCATGTTGAAAAAATGAGTCTCCATGCGCCTGGAAGGAATAACCAACCCTTGTAAATGAATTTGTGGCGGTCCCCCCCCCCCCCCCCAAACGATAGTGGAAGAGTTTGTTGAAATGTGTATCACTTGCATTCACTAACAGCTAGTTCTAGCTTTAGAGCACGTTTGTATCAATAGTCGATGCACGTGGAAATAAAATAAAAAATGTTCACAGCCATGAACGGCCGTTTCTCACGCCAGCTCCCATTTACAGTTAATTTAGCCCCCAATGAGATTAGAAATGAAAAAAAAAGTCAGTGCATTCCTTCCTATGTCCACATTTTTTCCTCGTTTTCCGAGTCACCCTGACGACTGATACGTGCACGCAGAAGAAAAACATTTCCCTCGTCCTGGTCGTTGAACTTGAGCTCTTCTCCCGTAATTTCCTTAATAAAAAAATTCTTTCGTCTCCATTCGCCCCCATTATGCCTGTCCATTTACTTTTTTTCTCGAGAGGAGAATTCACTCGACTCAATAACGTGAGAAAGTTCCAGCATTCGAGGTCGCGCCGACTTTATTAAATTGATAAAATAAGTGCGACTCGTTCCCCACGAGATACAGTTGCACGTAGAATTACAAGAGTCATTGGAATAAACACAGGTAATGTCCATTTTGATCGTGAAATTCGTGTTAACAAGCCATTCTTGTGGACTAAACATCATATTTCCTAATTTTCAACCACAAGAGAGGACGAGGAACCTCAAAAGATGATTTAAAAAACCCTGAAAATTACATTTTATATTTTTATATTTTATTACCGGTTCTGAGGGAAGCCTAGCGTTCAAAATTTACCACAAATAATCTGTGATTAGTAAAATAAGCATACGAATTATTGAGATATGTGTGCACTTCATACAACGTTTCTCCCAACATTAAACCAGAGGAGTAAATTTATTGGCACAAGGACACTAGTATTTAACCTGCTACCTGCTACCTTGTTAATAAAATATTTGTAAAATCAGAGAAGAGAACGCAATTCGTCAAAAGTTGATAAAATTAATTAATGCTCTCCAGGTTTTGTTATGTGCTCCTATGGCTCAGTTTTTTCATAAAATGATATCATGTACCTAATTATAATTTATTATAGAATCATAATTTACTCACATGATGCATTCATTATATTATTGATTTCAGTTATATCGTATTATTTTCGTAGAATAATGGTTTTGAGAACATGGTGAACTCAAACATTTGCAAAATAAAATAATGAGTTACTAAAATTATATCATTTTCATGAGTCTACCAGAGGATGTCACCTCAGTGCATACAGAAAATCTTCTACTCTATAGATCTGATAAATTTTGATTCAAAAAAGTGTGGAAGTGGTAAGTAAAAGAATGGCTCAAATCTCTCTACTTGGCAAGGACAATTTTTTGTTTATTATTATTTTATTTTATTTTTTTTTTTTAATGCAAAAAGTTAATTGTTCCGATTTGGCCCAGAAAATTTTCTGGGCGATTCAAGGTGTCTAGATCAAAATGAGCAAATGTTCGTCCGCCGTCCACGCCGATTTGGGAGACAGAAGAATTTTAAATTTGATCTAGGCGTGTGGGGTATCATTTTCCACTAAATTTTGGACGCTTAATCGATTGGAATGAGTCCCCATGCTCCTGGTCCGAGGAATTATCAACCCCCGTGAAAGAATTTTCAGCGTTTTTCCCCATGAAAACCCATGTATCGGTACTTTAAACCACATTCTTCAACTCTTGGCATCTTTGGATAGGTATCGCATTACATTTCCTATAAATATAGTGAATTTTTAACTACATAGTAACCTTTAAGGACCACAAATTGTAGCACAAACACTGAAAATCCATTGAAAATTAAATTTTTTAAACACTACAAGTTCTCTCAGGAGTTAGTTCGTAATGATTGTATGTGCATTGTATTGTATGATTGTATCTAGTGTACAGGCAGCTATTCTATTGAAAAAAAAAATAATAATAAACAAAACAAAAAAATTAAAATTAAAATTAAAAAAATAAAATAAAATAAAGGTTTTGTAAAGGAGGAAGGAAGGTTTCTAATTTTTACCGTAACTTTTTATCTTAAATAATTAAGAGCGGTGAATTGCTGATTGCAGATGTGTTAATTAATGAGGGGATGTTGAGGTTCCGTCATGAATATCCATATAATATCGCCAACGTTTTTGACAAATAATTTGTCTATCGTCACGGCCTACAAAACACACGTGTCTCTTATGTTCTTCATATAAAGCTAGGAGAGGGAGAAAGTGATAAATAAAGTAATGTTACACTACTATTCTCACAACTTTTTCTCCCTCCTTGCTTTATATGAAGAACTTAAGACCTGTTCCATGTATTTGTGGACCCTGAAGATAAATAAATAAATTGTGAGAAACGTTGGCGAAATGTATTTTTGACCGAACCTCACCATGAATAAACAAAATAAGAACAGCAAAATTAATAAATTAATTCAAATTAAAATTTCTTGTTTTGTATGGAAGTTGGTACAAATACATATAGGTTTCGATATTAATTGTTGAAAAGTCAGAAGGGAAATTAAAAATAATAAAATAAAGATAATTTTAAAAATTCGAGTGATTGTTCGAACGACGATACTTACGAAGGACGCAGAAGGCGGAGCAAGTGGAGAGCGACGCGGAAGCACAGGCGGCGGGTGACGGGGAACTGAACTCGGGAGCCGGCGTGAAGGGGATGTCGGCGGCGCATGGGGTTTGTTCGAGGGATGAAAAGCCGGAAGGGGACGGCGGGGCGTGAGGAACGGCGGAGCGCGAGGAACGGCGGGGTGGAATGTGTACCTTCCATACTACAGGTGCAACTCGACCCCGTGGTTGACCCCGATTTGTATCCCCCGCCCGGGCGGAAGGAGTCAAAAGGGGAATTTGATTTTCGTTATATTAGTTGACTACCCCAAAGGAAAAGTTTGAGTCCACAGCGTCCTCTCATCCATCATAAGGCAGACAGACCGACTGTATAAGTTGGTATACATTGATACCGACACACGCACAGAAAACGCTGCAAATTCTTACACATGGGTTGGTCATTCCTCGGACCAGGCGCATGGACACTCATTTCTTCAACATGGGGGAAATGGGGAAAACAGTGGGTGTGGCGGATCCCGGACCCATTCCAATCGATTCAGGGTCCAACATTTAGTGGAAAATGATACCCCACACGCCTAGGTACCAGAAATCTCGAAAATCCATTTTTCGAAATACACATTTAGACCCCTACCCCACCCAAATTTGGTCCGATCGGGCTGAAAAGTTTCGAGAACCAACTAAAGCAAAAAACGGGCCCCGGACCAAAATTTCAGATTTTTGGAAAAATTTCTACTGTTAAAATCGGCGTGGACGGCGGGCGGACGTTTGCTAATTTTGATCTAGACACCTTGAAACGCGCAGAAACAAAATTTGGGCCGAATCGGAGAGATTGATTTTTAGCACGAAAACAGGTTATTCAAGGAATAACAAACCAAAGCGAATTCAAACAGTATTCAACGTATGAAAAACAACCAATCAGATCGTCAAAACTAAAACGCTACAAATTCGTACAAAGGGGTTAGTTATTCCTCGAACCGGGAGCATAGACTCATTTTAATCGATTCATCGTCCAAAATTTGGTGGTAAATACCCTCTGGGAGTCTCGTAGGGCTCTTATCTTGGTCCTGTACTGTTCCTCATCATCGTGGACGACCTGGCATCGGACGAGCTGGTTTGAGTATGCAGCCTGATGTTAGCCGATGATCTGAAATTCATTGCCTGTGCGTGATGTAGAGGATTTGCTGCAGGGGGCATTGGACTCTCTTCAGTTATAGTGTATAATGAAGGGGATGTTGCAGAATGTGAATAACATACAAGTTACCAACATTCCATTGTCAGATGAAACTATGATTATAACCCAGATTCTCTAAAATGTTCCGCAAAAGTAAAATCACCTACGTAATCCCAATAATCCCTCTCATATTTCTTACTTTCCTCCCGAAATTCCTGCCTGTTTGTCCACAATACTCTAGTCCACAGGGAAATCGTGATTTATTAACTTTTTCTTCTTTCTATATAGAACCTAAATATGATTTTTGACTGCCCTGATTATAGAGCCCCACTTAAAACCCCTCTCAATGGATGAATTTTTCTGATTTTTCCTAGATTTTCTCATAATAAGGTATACCTATTCTTTTGTCGGTTTGTACACTTTTTCAAAACGTTGTCTTATTTATTGATTATTAAACACCCGAATGAACAATCCTTTGAGGGCTTTTTGGGTTTGTTGCAAGCTCTCAACAACTAGTGTCCTTAGAAAGTTGCGATTCGTCAAAATGACGGTTGTATCACCTTTGTCTGCCAGCAAACGTAGTGCCGTCATACCTACATTTTCCTTTGTCTAAAATTTTGACTTATGAACATTTGATTATGGGCAACAAACACCTTCTGGAACATTTTTTATTTCTTGTAATTTGTCGCATTACCGTATTAAATAAACGCATAGCGTACCCCGAACGTAGTTAATGCGCTCAATTTTAGTTTTAAAAATTTTCAGCTGCTTCTGGATTTGTATTTAAATTAATAGAGCTTTGAAAGAGAGTAGAATAGAATAAACAAATGAAGATTAATAATCCTAAGCTGGGTAAGTTATGGGTAAGAGACTTGAGGGGGGAGTGGTAAGAAAAGCTTGAACCTGCCGGAATGGGATCTGCTCCTTACCATCGTCCTCTGGCTTTATTTAGGCACAAGGTAAAAGCGGAAGAGTGCTTATTCTCTTCCTGTTTCTACAAGACGTGGCTCGAGTAATAAATTACGGTCTTTGACGAAACGATTGACGTACAATATGCTCTGTAGAAGCGGCTTGATGAAAAAGGCCTCCCGAGCCTCATATTAAGAGGATACACTTCGAGTGGTTCTCTCGGCTGAAAGAGGCAACGGGGTTGAAATAGTGAGAATTCCCTCCCTTATATTCGCGGGAAGAGGAGAAATTCCTCCAGGAAATACCTCACGAAACTCGGCACAGCGGCGAAAGGGCTCATCTGCAGTTAGTGTCAACCCGAAGATTTGTTCGGTAGCCCGTGAGCTCTCCACGTGTCTCGTGTCCCACGTGTCCTCGTTCGCAATGACGATATCTTTTAGAGGAAAGTGTTGGGGAAAAAGAATTGGCGATGCTGACCAGGGTATTTCCGGCCAAAGTTGGACGTACGCCGTACGCCGTCCACGCCAACTTTGGTAGAAAAAAGTTTTCTAAAATTTTGAAATTTGAGTCAGGAGTCTGTTCTTGGCTCTAGTCGGTCCTCAAAACTTTCCAACCCGATCAGACCGAATTTGGGCGGGCTAGGGGTCAAAATGTGTACTTCAAAAAATGGATTTTCGAGATTTTTGACGACCTAGTTGTAAGGTGTACCAATTTCCACTTAATTTTAGACGCTGAATCCAATGAAATGGGTCCCGGAACGATTGGCGCCCTCTGGATGAGGTTATGGGTCAAAATGGGTTCCTATGTATCCATTTAGAATGTGTGTTTTCGAGTTTCTAGTACCTAGTCGTGTGAGGTATCATTTTCCACCAAATTTTGGACTCAAATCGATTGGAATGGGTCCGGGACCCGCCACATTCACTATTTCCCCCATTTTCCCCATGATGAAGAAATGAGTCTCCATACGCCTGGTCCGAGGGATAACCAACCCCTGTTGAAAGAATTTTCAGCGTTTTTGCAAGAAGCTTTCATATTTTTGTAAACAAATTAATTTGTGTTCAGACAAACCTAATCTATAACAGGGATTGAGGTTATAGGGGAGGTTGATTGGGTCAGATATTATCGGCCAGCTATGTGTCCTGAACACATTAACTACATTGATCAGTTTCATTTCAATTCCTGATTGCTGAATTCAATAGCTGAATACACAGGGATATCACATCTCTTAGTTGATGAATCTATACGGTAGCATACTATGGCCGTAGTGCAATACAGCATACCTAAACGTAGATGAGAAGCCCATTTGGTTTGGGTACGAAATATGGGCAATTGCTTCAAGTAGCGGCTACCTTATAACGTTTGAATCATACAAGGGATACAAATCTGAAGAGAAACGCTGCAAATTCGTTCACAAGGATTGGTTTTTCTTCGGACCAGTAGAATGAAGACTTGTTCCAATCAATTCAGGGTCAAAATTTGGTGGAAAATGATACCCTACACGCCTAGGTAACAGAAATCTCGAAAATCCACTTTCCAAATAGGTAGATAGGCACCCCATTTGACCCATAGCCTCATCCAGAGGGCGTCCAATCGGTCTCCAGGGACCCATTTTATTTGGATTCAGCGTTCAAAATTTAGTGGACGAATTATACACCCTTCGCCTAAGTACCAGAAATCTCAGGAAGAAAAAGAGAATTTTGGTCCAGAAATGGGGAAAAAGAGGAAATTTTTGGTTAGGAAAACAGGACATTTCGGAGTGTGTAAGGGGGTTCGTTTACGGAATTGTATTCAGCGTAACCACCCCCTCCCCTTCATCACCCATTTGTTCAGATCGGGCTAAAAATTTTTGAGGACCAACTAAAACCCAAAATCAAAGCCCATGATCAAAATTACAGCATTTTTAGAAAATTTTCTGGTTGTGGTGCCTATAGCCCCTTTTGGGGGGGACATCACTACAAAATGTCACTAAAAATGCTAAATTCTCAAGGATGAGTGGTTTTCGGTTATTTTGACCCTAAGAAAGTCTAAAATTTAGGGCTACTAGAAAAAATCTATTTTTGACATTCTGGGCGTTGGAGGGTTAAGTTGATTGTTTTCATGTCATTCTGAATAATGTGTCTCTGTTGATGGAAAAGAGGGGGAACAGAAGATCCTGGTATTCTGGTATTCAAATACAGAGAAGCACTGAGTGTGTAGTTACTGCGTTATTCTTCCATAAATAGATAGTTTGGACATCTCATAGAATGATTGAACGATCTCCTCTTTTGGAGGGACAGTGAAAATGGAAATGGAAAACTAGAGGTTGTGTAATGGCAAGTTCCTTCCTTCTTTAAACTAGAAACTCGTTCAATCAATATTGATTTTGAGGTCGGCACCTTTGAGAGGGCACTTGCGAATGAAGATAATCAGAACGAAGGCGTTTCTTCGTGAATGAACCCGGTGGCAGCATTTCCGGTATAATAACGGCAATGAATCAAGCCAACCAAATGCAGTCTTCTCCAGAAGCGTCGAGAAGGGAATGAAGAAGTGATAAAGACAAGAGAAAGGAGGGACCGATGGGAAGTGAAGACACCGAGAAAATAAGCAATGGGAAGGGGTGTGGACAGTGAAATACGGTCGGATCCTCACTCTTCGAGACTCAGCGATGTCAGCCCTTGATTTGCTCTCGGGAAAAGGCTTCTGAGCTTCTCCGAGGAATGAGAAGGAAACCACTTAGTGAGTCACAGAGATCTATTACCGAAACCCCGGAGCCCCTGCTAATTGGATTGAGGAAGATGTTCGGTGGTTTTAGATAGGGGGAGGGGGTGCCGAAGTGATGACGCTCAGAATCGCCTTCTAAACGGCACCGAAATTGCTTACACTTTTACGTAAGCGTGCTTTAATGAATAAAATTTCCTAAACTCAATAAGAATTTAATTAATTTTTTTTAAAGTGAATTTGGATAAGGAATCGGGAAATTGTATTCCGAAAAAGTTTGAAAATTGAAAAAAAATAGTAGAAAATTTTCTAAAAATCTAAAATTTTGGCCAAAGACCACGGCTCTAGTTGGTGCTCAAAACTTGTCAGCCCGATCAAACCAAAATTGAGGGGATGGGGCTACGAAAAAATGTGCATTTCAAGTTTTTCGGCAATCTAGGCGATCTAGATTTGGAGGCTGAATCTATAAATTGGACGTGTCCTGAAACGATTGGCTCCCATCAGAAGAGGTTATGGGTCAAATTGTTATCTATACCCATTTAGAACATGTTTCTGAGATTTCTGGTATTTAGCGTGCGGGGTATTATTTTCGACTAAACATTGGACGCTGAATCCAAAGAGACGGGTCCCGAAACGTTTGGTGTACCGGGAGTTGGTCTAGGTCAAAATTGGTATCATTCCACCTATTTTGAATGTGTT